>OVAN01000614.1:0-54466 GCA_900406275.1 Anastatica hierochuntica
ATCCTACTCCTTTTTGGACTAGAATTTTCGGCAACACTAAGTAGTTTTTAGAGTTTTTATTTTCTATATAATCTAGCTAGTTCTCATAGTTTTAGGATATCCAAGTTTTAATCAATAAAGTTTCTTTCAAAGTTTTCTCTCTTTTGCACAAAAAGTGAATCCCTGTTCTTCTTGAACAACCAATTGCTGATAGAGTTAATTCTCTCCAAAGCGAAACCTGTTTCAGTATCAAATATAAAGTTAATTCTCTAGATCTGAAACGTCTATTCCTTTTCTCTTCTCTAATTATCGAATTCGACATCTGTCTTTCGCAGATCCTGATCTAAATTCAGTTCCGAAAGGTTCTGTTTTCCAGTTTTAGAGATCCAGGGTTGCATCACCAAGTATCTAATTTCAAAACTAAATGGGAATATTTCCAAATTCTGGTGGAGTGTTGATGGCCGAAATCGCGGTGTACATTGGGTTGCATGAGAAAAACTATGCAATATGAAGGATGAGGGGGGGGGGCTAGGCTTTAAGTCTTTAGATCATTTTATTTCAGCTATATTGGCTAAAAAAACTTTGGAGGATGTATCAATATCCTGACTCATTGGTGGCCAGGATTTTTAAGGGAAGGTATTTAGAAAGTCTCATCCACTTGATGCGAAAAAACCGTATTCTCCATCGTTTGGTTGGAAGAGTATTGTTTCGACTCAAGATTTATTACGGCAAGGTACCCGGTTTGGCTTGGGGTCGGGGAGGGGTATTTCGGTATGGAATGATCCCTGGTTACCAGATGTATTTCTTAGACCTGCACGGGGAGGGGGTAGTTGGGTACACCTGAATCTAAGAGTTAACCAATTGGTTATTTCGAAGACAAAATATTGGAATGTTTTGTTACTGCAAAAACTCATAGTGCCAGAAGACATGGCGATTATCCAAGGAATGCAACCTAGTCTAACATTCAAAGTGGATACTATGCTATCACATTTCACGACATCGGGTAAATACTCGATAAAACCAGGGTACCACCTTTTAAAGGAAATGGAAAAAGATGAATTGGGAGTAATATAGGAGGGGGCGTCTATTAATCCATTGAAAGCTTATGCATGGAAGCTAGATTGCCCATTAAAGATTAAACATTTTATGTGGCAAGTAGCATTAGGTGTTTTGGCGGTGTCATCCCAAATAGGACAGAAAAGGATCAATTGTGAGTCTCTATGTAAGAGATGTGGCTTGGTTGAAGAAACTATAAATCACGAACTTTTTAGTGTGTTTCTTCGACAAGGGTCTGAGATTTATCACCAATTCTAGTCCCATCTCAGGGATCCTTTCAGTTTCAGTTTTTGAAAATTTTGAATATCTGTATTGGCAAATTCCTAACGGGGGAGTTCAAAATGGCGAAATAGGAGTCATCCCCTGGTTAATTTGGTTTATCTGGTAAGTGAGAAATACAAAGGTGTTACAAGGGATAGAACCAGAAGCAGATGATATAATTGATCAAGCACATATTGAACGTCAAGCATGGCAAAGGGTACAAGAAATCCCGATGGAGGATCGTCAACTTTTGGCAACTTCATGTAGGGATAATTCCAAAAATCCGTGTTAAATGGATGGCTCCTGGAAACTAGCGAACCTAAAGTCAGGATTAGGATGGGTTTGTGAGTCTTTATACGGGAGGATTGTTTTGTTTGGAGTTAGGTGCTTGCGACGAAGCCTTTCGCCACTACACTCGGAGATGGAAGGACTGTTATTGGCGATGCAAGAAATTCATAGGCGGGAGATAGATTGTCAAGACTTTGAGACGGATTGTGCACTACTAATGACCATAATTCAGACGCCTGAAGAATTGTCAGCTTTCTCAAACTTCGTTGACGAGTTCACTACCCTCCGAGCCTTTTTTCTAGTTTTTCTCTTTCTTTAATTTCTAGATTGATAAATTATAATGCATATTGTTTGGCCGAGCCCTTCAAGACCTGCAATAGAGATTTATCCTTTGTAGATTCTTCCCTTCCAGATTGGATCCTCAATCCTGAAAGGTCTACTTAATTAATATATTTGGCTAAAAAAATCTATTTATTATTAAAACAATAAAAAGAAATTGATACATAAAAACCAAAATCAATAAATTAATATTTCAAAATTTTCAAGAAATTGATTTATTTAAAAATAATTTTCATATACAAAGTTATCTTTAATAAATTATTTAAAATAAATAAAAATAGTTTATTTATAATAAAATAATAATTTTAAAAATTGGAACAGAAAATTCAATTTTAGTCTATTTAATCAATTTATCATTTAATTTTCTCAATATTTTATTTATTCCCTTTAATTATGATATAAGATAAATTTATTTAGAAATAAATTAAATTAATACTATTCGACAAAATAATCAAAATTTTAAATTAAACTTATTTACATTTTAAAATGTTTTAAATATTTTTTGTATAATGTAAACAAAGTTATTAAAGTGTCATATTTTTCGACTTTTCAATAGCTAGACCGTAAATTTGATAAATTATGGAATTTTCTAGAATAGTTTATAATTAGTTTTATAGTTTCATGTTTAACTCACCTATACACATTCTAGCTGAGGAATTCATGGCTATAAAAACGAATATGTCAAAGGCTTATGACCGTGTCAAATGGTTCTTTGTTGAGAGGCTCCTCGAGAAACTTGGCTTTGATAAAGATTGGATAAGTTGGATTATGGGCTGCATAACCACAATATCTTATTCGTTTCTCCTGAATGGGCGTTCACATGGGTATATTAAACCTGAGAGCGGATTACGAAAAGGAGATCCTCTTTCCCCTTTCATATTTATATTAGCGGAGGAGTGTGAACTAGCTGGTAAAATCTCTGGATTACGCTTAGGAGGCACGAGTTCTTCGGTTCATCATTTCCTCTTCTCCGGTGACTCACTTCTCTTATGCAAAGTCAACCGAGAGAAATTTGATGAATTACTTCGTTGCCTCACACTATACGAACAAACCTCAGGTCAAATGATCAGTTACTTTAAATCATTGATCTTCTTTGGTAGGAAGGTGAAGGATACAGAAAAAGCCACAATTAAAGAGCTTTTGAATATAGTTAAGGAAGGGGGAGAAGAAATTTATCTAGGTCTTCTCGAATGTTTTAGCGGCTCTAAAGGAAAGATACTTAACTTCATCAAGGAAAAGCTCCAAAATTGTCTTCGTGGATGGTTTGCGAAATCACTTTCTCAAGGAGGCAACGATATATTATTAAATTGATTAGATTTGCTATACTTGTATACGTCATGTCTTGCTTCAAGTTACCTCAAGATTTATATGCAAACCTAACTGGTGCGATGAGAAAATTCTGGTGGAGTAACAAAAATAGTAAAAAGAAATTGTCGTGGATCGCATGGAAGAAGCTTCGTCAGAAAAAACAAGATAAGAGCTTTGAATTTCATGATATTCAAGATTTCAACCAATTTCTCCTGGCGAAACAAGCTTGACCCCTCTAGTCGTAGCCAACTCCCCTCTTACAAAAATCGACCTTTCTTTGACTGTAATGAAGGGGATCGCCCGTCTTATGCTTGGAGAAGCATTGTCGTTGGTAGAGATTTGTTACAGAAAGGCCTCATACGCATTATTGGTAACAATCAAGACATTCTGGTGTGGCTTGACATTTGAATTTAAGTTATGCTAACACAACCACCTACATGTCCGATAGAAGACATCACATTTGATCTCAAGGTACACCATTTGGACCCTCATAACGGTAAATGGAGAGAATATATGGTGCACCAAATTTTCCAGGATAAAGCGCGGAAGCTATCCTTACGCTGAAAACGTTTAATGAGATGAAGGACTCCTTTCTCTAGCCCTTTACGAATACAAGGACGTATACTTCGCAGAGCGAATATAGATTTTGGGAAGAACAAACGAATCCCCCTGATGAGATGGCCTAGTGTTATCCCCTGTTAAAATGAATATTTGCTCTCGCATTTGGAAAGTTGACACATCACCAAAACGTAAATACTTCCTCTGGAAATCTCTTGCTGGAGCTTTGGCAGCTTTTGAAAGAATTCACCCGCGTGGACTAAAGTCGGATCATACCTGTCTCAGGTATGGTACTGCCCCATAAACAATACACCACATTCTCTTCGGATATGACTTGGCACAACAAGTTTTGACATTATCGGCATGTAAACCACCACAAATTGGCTTTGTAGACATCTCTCTCATGCTTAATATACACCACTTATGGAAAAAGAGCAGGAGAACTTATTATGGCACATCAAATTGTCTCAAAATTATGTGGATATTATGACAGCTATGGAAAGATCGTAACTATATTGTGTCTAAAAAGGATGTCGACTGTTGCAATGTTAATCATCTCCAAAGAAAAAGACGAAGCGGATGAATGATTTTCAGTAAACATAATGGATGTTATGGAAGCACCTGGAGTTTGAACATGGAACTACCAAAGTGTACATGGCTGAGTCCACCGATTAACTGTCTCAATTGCATTATAAGTACCTCGTGGAGCAACCCCTCCACTAATTGTGGCGCGTCATGGATAGTAAGGAATCACCAAGCGTAAAAGTTTATTCCATGATCAAAGGTCATTCTTATCGGTATCATCCTCATTAGAAACATAAATATTGAGCTTGTTTTGGACAGTTGACAGTCTCAAGAATATGCTTCCAGGAAAAATAACCTTCGAGAGTGATGTAGCGATAACGGTAGAAGATATAATGAAGCCACATAAATATCCAAGGTTTCGAATCCTTCTCTCTAATATCAATAAGCTCCTATTGCACTTTTATTTTAGGAGGTTTGGATTAGTGGTCAAAAGCAATAACTGGATCGCGTGCAACATAACTGGCAATGTCACAAGAGATCATATATATCAATCGTACGTTGCCCAAGTTGGTCCAACATAGCTGCACATAGAGCTTTCGGAGGAAGCAACCCTGTTTATTGGCTAAAAACAGATCAAGAGTTAGTTTTGTGATACGATTCATAATTGGCCAAGGTAAACAATCAAAAGGAACCATGTTGGATCCTTCGTGTTCTATTTCTTGCTTTTTTCAATGGGTAATTTGCTTGTTATATGAGATTTGGTTTGATTGCACTGAAAATAATTTCTGTTTTATTGAATAATTAGTACTAGCGTTTAAAAAAAGAAACAACAAAGATACATCATCATACATGTCACCGATAAAGTTGTTCAATTACATACAACTCTATTTTATTAATTTTTTCA
Source organism: Anastatica hierochuntica (assembly GCA_900406275.1). Lineage (NCBI taxonomy): Eukaryota > Viridiplantae > Streptophyta > Magnoliopsida > Brassicales > Brassicaceae > Anastatica > Anastatica hierochuntica. The sequence continues at coordinate 5,219 of OVAN01000614.1, forward strand.
CTAATGATAATTACCACATCTTTTTCTCTAAATTAATAAAAATATATGAAAATGCAGAAAAAACTTGATGTATAGATTGAACAAAAAGCTCAAAAACTTTGTGTTTTTAATTGTTTGTAAATTTTTAATCATAAATCGTAGAACAAATAAAGTTACATACATATTTGTTTTACAGAGTAAAAGTACTAGTTAGGATCCGACCCATAAAATAGATATGCATATTTTTCTAAACACTGATCGAACTGAAAGTAACAACATCATTTATATTTTAATCTTACTTCTATTACAAATGATGCGCAATCGAACGCTATTTGCAACTCATACGATTCATATGAACAACTTTCACAAACGACTCCACAACATAGCTCTTCTCGTAACACCTAAATGTACGATGAACGAGTATGCATGAACGATATCTTTGATGGACAAACTCTTTCCGCAACGCACGAGACCACAATAAACGGCTTTGCATGTAGCATTCTAAAATCTCCTGAAACTTGCACGTGAAAACATGCAAAAAATTATATTCCCTAAGTTCGTTCCCTAAACTTGGTGTAAAAGTTTTTAAACCCTTGCCACTAAACCAAATGACTTCTATGTATATGCATATTCTATCGAGAGTTTTGGACAAATGATTTATTTATGTCCAACATGTAATTTTGGAAAATAAAAAGTATTACTAATAATTATGAACTAAATAAAAATATAATCTAATTAAAAATATGAAATTTTAGAATAGAAAAATAAGAAATAGTTTGGAAATGTTGTTACTAAAAGTTGGTGTGTATTAAATAGATAATAGAGTAGTTAATACAAAATTTTCTGAAAAAGATTTTGAATAGGAAAAGAGGGGTACGTGGGTGTGTGTGTTGGGTATCGGGAAACTAAAATCCCAACCTCTCAGACGCAATTCATTTACACTTTCCATAACTCCAAATCCTTTCTTTGATTCTCTCACACAATAATATTATTTGTATTTATTAATGATGATGATGATGAATCCTCCAGCCGTACTGATTCGCCATCTTTTCATCCTTTAATGATTTTTCCTCCGCCCTTTTTTAAACCTATTCACTTTCTCCTCCTCTCTCTCTCTCTCAAACCCATCTTCAGAAGAAACCTCTGTTTCTGGTGTCGTCTTCTTGTAAGAAACAACAATGCAGAGCAGCTTCAAAACGGTTCCTTTCAATCCTGATTTCTATTCACAGTCCTCTTTCTTCTTCAGGTACGCACATCTCAATATCTTCTTGTTCAAAGTCTCATTATCAGCGACATCATAAAGAAAAAAGTCCAATATTTACTTGTTTGCAACGAAGAAACAGAGGAGATAGTTGTCTTGAAGAGTTTCATCAACCCATCAATGGTTTTCACCACCACGAAGCTGTCGATTTAAGTCCAAGTCAGCTTCCTTTTCTTCTTCTGTTTCGTGTATACATAAGCATATGTATATATACAAAAATGCTCAAGCTTTGTTAAGCATCTTCTGATTCCTGCAGATGTCACTGTTGCTTCCTCCAACTTACACTACGCGACATTTGATACGGTAAAAAAATCCACCAACCCATCTCTGTAAAATATTCTCTAAAAAAGCGAGTTCCTTTTTTTGCTTTTCTCAAGGTCATTTTGAATCAGTCTTTACTCTTTTGTTTAAGGTCATGGACTGTGGCTTGAGGGATAGACTTGAAGGAGAAGAGGACTGTTTGGATACAGGGCAGTTACTGTTCCAAAAAGGAACAAGGCTATTGGGAGGAGGAGTGAACAGCAGTTTAGAGAAGTGGTGTGATTCGGTTTCAGCCATGGCTGATAACACCAGTCAACAACATACTGACACTTCCACAGATGTTGATACTGATGACAAGACTCAGGTTTTGTTTTCATTTGTCTTCTTCGTTAATCTTCACTGTCACCGATACACAACACAAAAAGATTCTTTTCCATTTTCTCTTTTGTTTCTTCACCTGGAGTTTTGTTTTGTCTCTTTTGGTTTATAATTTCACTTTGATGGGTCACCTTGTGATTCTTCGATAATCTTCCTTGTTTGTTTGTTTCCTTCTAGTTTGGTTTGGTTGTTGAACTTACTGCTCACTTTGTTGTCAAATGTGAATGAGCCTCTAAAGGAAAAAAATTTACAAGTTTTATGTAAAGTTTCTTCCTTTTTATAGATTTGATATGAACTTCATTGGCCCATTAGCTTATGAAAGTGCTATTTCTTTTAAAGTTTCTTGTTTTTTTTATTGATATGATACGAATTAACTTGCCCATGGCTTAAGAAAATTCAATTGATTGTATAGTTGTATATATGCTTTTTGTTGGTATGATATGAATTGTTTGGACCATTCATGGCTTCAATTTTTATTACGTTCTGTTGCTGCTCTTGAGGGTTTATGTTTATATTAGCTTTTTGTTTGTTTGTTTGTGTTGTTTAGTTAAATGGAGTTCAGCAAGGGATGCTCTTGGCTACTGATTGTTCAGATCAATCCAAGGTGAAATCTAGTGAGCAAAGGGTTAGATCTTCTTACTGAATTTCTTGAGTTTTGGATCTGCTGGTTTAAGGGTGAATCAACTTTGAACTTCAAATTCTTGGCAGACGCTTCGAAGACTTGCTCAGAACAGGGAGGCTGCTAGGAAAAGTCGATTGAGGAAAAAAGTATAGTAGCTGATTCATTGAACTGCTTTTTACATCTCTCACCATCAGTGAATTTACTTCCATATTTTTTTAATTGCATTCCCTTTTAATAGGCATATGTTCAGCAACTTGAGAACAGTCGAGTCAGGCTAGCACAGCTAGAGGAAGAGCTCAAAAGAGTTCGCCAACAGGTCTGGAACTGACTGCTTAACACTATTTTCTTCTTAATATGTAAGAAAGGTTCAAGTTAAGTAAACCTGTATACTAATGGTTTTCTCATGTATGCAGGGATCTTTGGTTGAAAATGGAGGTTCAGGGGATCCGGGGCATTTGGCCGTTGGAAACGGTAAGACTTTAAGCATCCCATCATACCACTTTTTGGCTCTTTGGTAATATGAAGTTGGTTTTTTTTGTTGATATTGCAGGTGCCTTTTCATTCGAATTGGAATATGCACGTTGGATGGAGGAACATCAAAGGCTGATCAACGACTTAAGATCGGGTGTGAATTCACAGTTGGGCGACAGTGAGCTACGCTTGCTAGTGGATGCTGTGGTGAGCCACTACGATGAAATATTCAGGCTTAAGGGAATTGGCACAAAAGTTGACGTCTTCCACATGCTTTCAGGCATGTGGAAGTCGCCTGCTGAGAGATTTTTCATGTGGTTGGGTGGATTTAGATCATCAGAGCTATTCAAGGTAAATGAAAAGGTTTTTAATCATTTGACTCAATCATTGATTTTTATCTTTCTTTCCATAATCAGTTTTTTTTAATATGTTTTCAGATATTAGGGAACCATGTGGATCCTTTGACGGATCAGCAGTTGATAGGTATCTGCAACCTTCAGCAGTCGTCTCAGCAGGCAGAGGATGCATTGTCACAGGGCATGGAAGCTTTGCAACAATCGCTTCTGGAGACGCTTTCCTCTGCTTCAATGGGTCCAAATACTTCAGCAAATGTTGCAGACTATATGGGTCATATGGCTATGGCCATGGGGAAACTTGGCACTCTCGAAAACTTCCTTCGCCAGGTAAAAAAAAAACCAAAACCACTAAGACAACAGCAACAATTGGCATTGTTACAAATAAAATTAAAAAACCTGAAAAGGTTAATATCTTTGCAGGCTGATCTATTGAGGCAACAAACTCTGCAACAACTACACAGAATTCTCACTACACGACAAGCTGCTCGAGCTTTTTTGGTCATCCACGACTATATTTCTCGGCTTAGAGCACTTAGCTCTCTGTGGTTAGCCAGACCTAGGGACTAAAAGCCTGTCATTACTAAAGGAAAGCATAGTTTCTGGTCTTTGATTTTCACATTCATATATATATATATATATATAAAGCCACAAGACCATAGCTTTCCTGTTTAGCCTTTTAGTTCATCTCTTGTTATAGACTTAAGCGAATGTTAGCATTCAAAATCATATCATCTTTTTATCCCTAGCTAAAATGAGAAAGAAAAAAAAACCGAAACAAGTTTTTTTCAGCGAATCATGCCAGGTACAACTATGGGAGGAGTTACTTTCTCTCGGCTCCATTTCTCTATATTTGAAACCCAACCTGAAAGCATAAGTTACCCAAAACAAGAAAACAGACTTTTTTGTAAAAAGTCTTGTAGAAGCTTAAATAAAACCATGTCTGTGTTTAATGGATTTGATTTACATACCGATAGAAGGGTCAGCGCCGCGGTTCTTGAGCTCTCTAGACTCTTGACAGATAGCACAAGGTGAACAAAAGAGATGAATCAAAAAGTCAGTACATGGTTCCTCAGGCAACGCGAAATGTTCCCTAAGCCTAGACCGGATTGGGAATGCGTAAAGCCACCAACAACCCACAAAGCCTAACGCCAGATGAATCAAACCTGCGTTCATGCAATCTGCATCCATGTATGCATTCCCATAAATTCAGTTTCCTTTTTAAAAATCTTACACAAAAAACATTCATGTTAATTATATGAATGTTTAATTTTACATGTTCTTACGTATGGCTCCTCTGTTAACGATCTCGGAGTTTTGACCGAATGTAACACATGGCATTATAGCTGTCTGAACACCTTTTTTTTTGTTTCAAAGAACCCATTTTTGAGACAAGAACAAGATCAATCAAACAAGAAAGAGATTAAAATGTTTGTCAAGAAAGAGAAGGGAACCGTACAAATGTGAGCATCTTCGTGACAGTCACAAATACCGGTCGTCCATAATCCTTGAGGAAGCTGTCCGGCGTATGGTTGATCCCGGAAAGACGTTCCCTCCGCCTTGAACACCGGACCATCACCATACATTTTTGCAAATTTTCAGTTTTAAGTAATTACTAACAAAATATTTTCCCAAAAATCAATAATAAGAAACTACAATTTACAATCACTTTCTTTGATTTTTCTCAATGTTTTGTTGTTTTTTTCCCAGAAATATTTCAGGAGAAGAAAAATATTCTAAAAATCTGAAAACACAAAACTAGTTAAGGGAGAATTTTGGATTTAAATATTTACTTTTTTTCGATTGGGGCTGGACATATGCACCATATAAATCTTTCCCCAACAAAATAGAGTAGATAAGCGCCAAATTTTTGTTGTTTGTTGGTGAAGAAAAAACTTATAGAGGATGTCAAATGGATCATCACGTTTTATCTAAATGTAGTCATTACTGTATAGTATAACTACGAAACTAGGTGTTGTAACAATATACAAAAATAGAAAAGCGTTGTCGGATTAGGTAGATATTAAGTAATCCACATTAATCATCTGCATTCTATAATTATAAGTGTTTAGTTGACCAGACAGAAGTTAAATCTTGCAAGTCTTATCTAAACAACGTTGTTTGAGCTAATCATCTTGACAAGTAACATAAAATGTAGACGGACCTAGCCGCCACTTAGCTCTGAGGACGAATTTAACTTGTTCTCCCAGTCTGTGTACCGATGCATGGCCTCTCGAGGCCTCCCCCTGGTGACTCCGGCCACACATCCCAACACGGGACGTTGCACACCTCTGGATATAGTTTGGGTATTGATTATAGAATATGTAAATCGTATATTAGAATGGTGTCTACATACGAAAACAATGGCGAATCTAGAAATATGTCTTGTGGGGAAGCACTAAAATCATCATCTCAAAATCATAAGGGGCATTTTATAAAACTAACACCAAAAAACCCAAAAAAAATTGTTCAGAGAAAACTAATAGAAAAAAATAAACCATGGAGGGCAAGTGCACCTGGTGGTGTGATTGTAGATTCGTCCATGTAGGAGAATATATATAGCTGTACATGAGAACTAGGTTAGACATTGTAATTATATTACAGTCTTTTACATAATTGATTTGGTTTTCTTAATACGCTTCCGCAAGATGGAGGGGCTCTTGTCACTCCAATCTTGGAACTTGCGGATTGGAACTTGGATCGTGATAAAGGTTTGGTCAAGGCGTCGACGAGTTGATCATGAGTTGAGACGTGGGATACTGGAAGTGCATCAGTTTGAATGAGATTTCTGATGAAGTGATAATCGAGCGCAACATGTTTCATTCTGGAATGCAAAACAAGGTTGGCGCAGAGGTAAGTTGCTCCAACATTATCATAGTATATGACAGGGGCGACAGGGAGCTTGATGACAAGTTCTTGAAGTAGTTAACATAGCCATTATATTTCGGAGGTTGTATTTGCTAAGACTCGATACTCCGCTTCTATGGATGAGCGTGCTACTCCCCTCTGTTTCTTTGATGACCATGACACCGGATTTTGACCCAGGTAGATAATGTAAGCATTTGTCGATACATAGTTGTCAACATCTCTGGCCCAGTCGGCGTCGAAAAAACCGTGTATTATGAGAGGCGAGTCTCTAGAAATCAAAATGTCGTGAGTGAGAGTTCCCGCAAGGTAGCGTAATACACGTTTTACAGCTTGCCAGTGTTCCGTCGTCGGGCAGTGCATAAATTGGGAAAGTCTGTTGACCGCATATGAGATGTCAATACGTGTAAACGCTAAGTATTAGAGACTTCCAACAGCCGAACGATATTGCGTCCCATCAGGAAGAGGGGATCCGACATTGAGTGTGAGCTTCAGTGATGTCTGTAAAGGTGTCGTGACATGCTTTGCTTCAGTCATGTTTGTTTTAGCAAGAAGATTGAGAATATAACGTCATTGCGTAAGGTGAAATCCTTTCGAGGTTCTCGTTGCTTTTATGCCAAGGAAGTAGTGGAGATCAACCGAATCTTTAATGGAGAATCTGTCTGCAACTGAGGTTAGAAAATGAGTGATTGCGGTTGAGTTATTACATGTGACTAGAGTATCGTCTACGTAGATAAGAACATATGTGAATGTGTCGGAACTGATCGGAGTGAACAGAGATGCATCCACTTGAGAGTTGACAAAACCAGTGTCAGTGGGATGTTGTTTAAGGGCCATGTACCAGGCCCGGGGAGCTTGCTTAAGACTGTAGATGGCTTGCGGAGGCGACAGACATGTGTAGGCATGTCGTGGTCTATGAATCTTGGAGGTTGAGTCATGTAGACTTCTTCGGTGCGTTGTTTACATATAATTGTCTTATTGGCCAATTTTTGTTAACTGCCACATCGAAAACTAGCCGAATGGTGGTGGTTTTGATGACAGGGTTGAACATCTGATATCTCAGGTTTTAACCTTTAAATCACACTGCAAGTGCATAGCAAATCGCAATAGTATTTCAGGGATCAAATCCACAAGGACCAAGATACACACTAGGATTCTTAGTTTCAGATTAAGCTAGAAGGCAAAAGATGGTTGTTTGTTGTTTTTGAATGCAAAAATAAATAGAAGAAATGTTAAAAACGATGTAAATCAGATCATGAATGTAGGAATTTATCAGGGAAACAATTAAGAACCATTCTCGAACTCAAAACATAATTTTATAATTATTCCACTCTCGTGGCTCCAATTACTATGTTCAACAACCTAAAAGACTAACTTTCGTTGAATTCAGGAAGTGAAACATGCATTAGGTTCAGGTTTTGATTTGTTCACAAAGCACCTTAACATCAACTCTCGTTGGCTAAGGATACTTTGCTCACATGGATTATTTTCAGGAATCAAATCAACTCTCGTTGTTTCAATTAACCTAAGATCATGAACTAGGTGATCAATCAAGTTCAAGCACTAAGAACGATCCATATGAAGAATTCTATTGATAATTCCCTGAATTATCAATCCTAATCATTCATTCTCATCAATTCATTTGAAAACCCTATAACCTAACAAGGAAACTACTCAGACATGGTGATGGAAACAAAAGACATGATTGAATTGAAAGACATGTAATAGAATAACAAAATAGGGTTCAAAAAACTTCTCCAAAGGTATGGGTGAAGAGATTCGTCTCCCTAAGCTTACAACGTAAAGAAAAGCTCAGGAGTCTGTGAAACAGAAAAAGTACCTAACCTAAAAACGTCTTAAGGTTCTCTTTTAGTGTTTTCAGGATTCCCCTCGAAATTAGGAAATCAAAAAAGGAAAAATTAATTATTTTCTCGTCAGGAGGGTGATCGATCGATCAATTAATGAACTGGGGTGGATCGATCGATCCACTTGGAGTGATCGATCGATCACTGCTTCCTCAGCTCCGAATTCTTCGTTTTTTCAACCAAAGCCTTCCGAAACCCTCCAGAATCATCATATTTCCTTTGAACGTGTCCCAACACCTAAAACACCTAAAACGTAAGAGAAAAGACTCCGAAAAGCCTAGAAAATGTTTAAAAACCACTAAAGATGTTAGTAAAAACACGAATATATCAATTCTTTCAGACTTGAACCTTTGCTTGTCCTCAAGAAAAGACTAACAAAATCCAAGTTGGTGAAAAGGTTTGAAAACGCGGAGACTCTAGAAATCTCAGCGAACCTTGCCTTGCAAAAACATTTTATCTGACCACATAAGTAAACAGAAACATTAGACGTTCTCCCCTAGTTCCCTACAATAACTTCCCAAGCCTATCCATACTCTAAATTCTAGACCTGCAAACTCAACGTCCCCTCAGTTAGCTCTCTAACATTCATTTAACATGGCATGGGTTTCTCATCAAATATCAATGTCAAGAAAGGGTTCGATATAAGGAGGGATGATTTTAGCGGTGGAGTTTAGGTGTTTAAGGCTTTCAGGAATATAAACAAATGCATGACATTATGCAAAATCGCAGGAGAGATGGATCTATTGATAACCACAACTCCCGTACTACCTAAGCATACTGATATAAACCCCAAAACCACCAATTTTTCAACTCTAATTGAATTTCTGGAAAAAGAGAACTACTGAGACTATAAATAATTTCTGACCCCCATTTTCGTGTTGTTTTAAAATTTTTTTTTTCCCGTGCACATTCAGGACAAGGCCACTTCTTTCAATGCAAGTATCAATATCACGTTAAAAACAGCCAAGGAATCATTAAACAACCACCACGTTATTCTACTAACGCATATTTCCTTTTAAACCCATGCAGAACCCATAAGACAAAGAAATGTCTAACTATCATTCGACTAACCAATCCTAAGCAACAGAGTATTGTGTCAATCCTATTCTCTCCATTGTTTTTGCACATGTGTGCACAAAGATGAAAAGTAAGGAAATGAAAGGAGTTAGAAATGAGGAAAGGTAAGGGCGTGGTACCAAACTGAAGATGAGTCTGACCATTCAGGAAGAAAGAGTGGTAAAAAGGGTGAAATTTCTTGAATGAATGGTGGTTCAATCCCTGACAAGACATTTATGAGAAAAATTAAGTTCAATTAAATAATCTAAATAAATAGAGTTAACGACATATCTAATTGAATCTACTGGCTGAAACTTTCAGGTAGGGAGTTCAACCAAAGGGTTCACTGGCTTGATTGTACTAACGTCCTCTGCAACAAAATGGTCATTTCAGAAATCATAAAAGAAAACAAGGCAATAATTCAACATTCATCATCGATTTCCGTCTTAATCTCCTACAAGGTTTTTGACTCAATAAAATATAAAAGAAAAAGACTCAAAAGTTAGAACACACCTAAAAGAAAAAGAAAAATCAGTACCATAAACACTCTCCCCTAGAATTATTTCACACCGTCCTCGTTGTGAGTAGTTAAGAGAAGAGTGATCACAATAAAGACACCAAAATAAAATATAACATAAAAAGATAAAAGAGATAGAATACACCGCTATCAAGGAGATGGAGTGTCTCGATGTTCTGCTCCAGAAGGTCTAGCAGCATCAGCACCTCGTGCTCTCTTCCCTCTGCGCCTGCATCTCCCAACGGAGGTAGAACACTCAGCAGAGTTCTCATGAACGTCTCTAGCTGCATCGGAACACGAAAAGTAAGAAGCTAACTCAGTAATACCCTGCCAAATCCGCCTGTAAAGCGCATTGTTGGTCTGCGCTGCCTCGATCTGATAAGCGTGAAACGCATCCGCATGTTGTGGCAGTGATGGTAAGAGGAAAGCATACGAATCGTAAGGGTAGGAGAGTCCCTTAAAAGGCCCAACAACCTGTGAGAAGAATGGAGGAACTCCAGGAAAAGAGCCAAAGCAGTAGCACCAGCATGCTGCGACGACTCAGTAGGTGGTGGAACAGGGGCAAGTGGTGGTCCATCATCACCTCGAGAATCATGCCATGGGTGGAAAAACTCAGGCGGAGCACATAAATGGTCCAAAGTAAGAAACTTCACAGCTTCCAAACTCAGAAGCGCTATCAAAGCTTGTTGCGGAAGCTAGACATATATGTATTGCTTCCTCCGGTTCTGAAACCGGTAAACATATGGTCCCTCTGCGGGTATAAAACGAATCGGTCTGCAAGTGAACTCCTTGTTGGCCAAAGTGTGGAGATTAAGTCGCTGGACATCCCGACCCGATTGGTCAATCTCCCTATCTTGAGAAACAAGATCGATACCACAGTGATCCATAATGTGAGCTATCACAGCACCAAACCTGCAAATCAAATTCTCCTTGTCATCAAATCGGTTGTTCTTGTAATCCGCTAGGTGGTATGCCAAAATGGACCCCATGTTGAATTCAGAGACAACGAGGTAGTGGGCTCCAATATCTTGAGGCAAAAGATGCCTCACTCCAAAATACATCAGAATGAGCTCCCACTGCGACACTCCTGTAGCAACAGTTGCACCAAACAGATGAGATCCCAGCAATCTACACGCATACCTCAAAACCGGACCATGAATCCGTGACTCCTTAGAGCGGCGCGCAACAAAGCGCCCTGAGCCAATGATCTCTCAGAAGGCAAAGAAGTCCTCATGCCAAAATAGAGTTGTCCGCACCCCATTGCTAAACCCGAACAAGGCACAAAGCTCTGGGATAGACAAGCTGTAGAATTTGCGCCCCACAATGAAAGAGAGGACTCCAGTGCTCGTGGCTTGCTCCGCCGCATCAGCATAAGTAACCTGCACCGAGATAAGAAACTCACGAGACAAGTGTGGATAAGTGGGCTCACTAAGGCGCCAGAGATCGCCTAAACCCATGTTCGCGAACAGTGAACCATGTCCAGAAGCAGTCCGAGCTTCCCCAATGTCTCATAGCAGCTTTGCTTGATTGAAGGCATAGACGCCTTCTTCAGTTGTACCAACTTCAGTCTGTCTGCATTTCTCCATTGTCTCTCATTCGCAGGAGGAGGTGGAGGAGCCTCCGGGGATCGAATAACCAAAGCACGAGAGGAAGATGGTGGTGGAGGAGATGGTTGCTGTGGCGGTGGAGCATTTGTCGACCTCCTAGGGTGTGCTCTACGAGTAGGGTTTGTTTGTGCCATCCTGCAAAATCATCACTCAACATCGAAGTTAGTATTTTACCGAAAGATGTCACTTTGTTCTTTGAAAACCAAATTCATTGATGCCAATTGATTAAGCAATATGAACTATCATTATTCTAGCATCAAACCATAATCAAAGTACATTCCAAGCAATGCAAGTTTCAAACTAAACATCAAAACACCCTTTATCACCAAAAAGTCACCAAAAATCAAAATTTTCAACAATTCTTCACAATTTGCAAAGAAACTCATCACACAATTGATTCATTCATGCTTTAATACTATCAAATTCACCTCCTAGCTAGCAAGACCACATCAATATCGAGTTTCACAAAAAGCCCCAATTTCTAAAATTTTCAATCCCTAAAATTCTCAAAATCTCTAAAACCAAAGGCAAACCCAAAGAATAATAGATTCATGCATAATAGACCATATTCAACCTATTCTAATCAAAGAAACACCATGAATCAAAGATTTTTCGAAACCCAGATTTTGGCTCAAGAACACGTTCTGAAAATGACAAATTTCGGAAACATACCTTATCGACAATGAAAACCGTTTGGAGCAATGGAAAGAGGGCAAAAAACTGATGGGAATAGTCACCAAGATCGCGAAAAACGGTTGAGTTTTGAGAAAGTTATGGATTTGAGAAAATTTTCTCCAAAGATGAACCAGAGAGAAAGAGGAGAGAAAAAGATGTGAAATTTGTGTGTTTTGATCTTCAAAAAAACGTGGGTGTGAGTTTTTGGAGTGTTTTTCGGTTTGTTTTGGGAGAAATAAACCGAAATAGACCAGAAAAACTTACCTTGGTACGCTCGAACCGGTGATCGATCGATCACCCTGGGGGATCGATCGATCGCTTAATCTCGACCCAGATCGATCGATCACCCCAAGGTTGATCGATCGATCACTCTTCTTCTTTTTTTACATGAAAAACATATGAAAACTAAAGCCAAAAATCAGTATGTTAGTCCTAAAAATCAAAACCAAAGCCAAAAGAAAATTAAAAATGAAATTGTATAAGTATCGTTACCTAGTTGGTTGCCTCCCACTCAATGCTCTTTTAAAGTCATTAGCTTGAATGCAGAGCCCCTCTCAGGCGTGTGTAGGATCACTGAGAGCCACAATGATGACCTCAGAAGCTTCAAAATCAACCAAGTATGGCTTGAGACGTTGTCCGTTCACTACGAATTCTTCTCCGTGTTTGTCCCATAGTACGACAGCTCCATAGGGTCGTACTTCCTTGATTGTGAATGGACCTGACCACCTAGATCGAAAATTTCCCGGAAACAATTTCAAACTCGAGTTAAAGAGAACTACCTGATTTCCTGGTTTGAAGTCTCTAGGAATGATCTTTTTGTCATGAAAGGCTTTTGTTCGCTTTTTGTAGATTCGAGAGTTCTCGTATGCGACATGCCTAATCTCATCAAGCTCATTGAGCTGTAGTAGATGCTTCTCTACAGCAGACTTGATGTCATAATTCAGTAACTTGACTGTCCATGATGCCTTGTACTCGAGCTTAACTGGGAGATGACATGACTTTTCGTACACTAAATGAAACGGTGTAGTCCCCAAAGGTGTCTTGTACGCTGTTCTGTAAGCCCACAATGCATCATCCAGTTTAGTAGACCAATCTTTTCTGGAAGCTCCAACAGTTTTCTGCAAAATACTCTTGATTTCCCTGTTGGAAACTTCAACTTGCCCACTAGTCTGAGGATGGTAAGGTGTAGTTACCTTATGCTTAACTCCATGTTTCTTCAAAAGTCCATCAAAGAGTTTATTGATAAAGTGTGAACCTTCATCACTGATCACAATTCGAGGTACACCAAACCGCGGGAAGATGATGGCCTTGAACATCTTCAGTACAACCTTTGAGTCATTAGTGGGACTAGCAATTGCTTCAACCCACTTAGACACATAATCTACATCAACTAGGGTGTATTGATTCTTGTGAGAAGATGGAAAAGGACCCATAAAGTCAATTCCCCAAACATCAAAAACCTCAACTTCGAGAATGAAGTTTTGAGGCATCTCGTTCCTCTTGCTGATATTGCCTTGTCTCTGACTAGAGTCAAATTTAGAGACGAAGGCTTGAGCATCTTTAAACATTTTAGGCCACCAGAAGCCTTCTTGAAGAAATTTTGAGGTTGTCTTGGAGGTCGCAAAGTGACCTGCGTAGTTTGATCCATGACAATGAAAAAGAATGCCTGGAATCTCCTACTCAGTAACGCATCTCCTGAAAATTCCATCAACACACTGTTTGTACAAGTACGGCTCATCCCAAAAAGTAGTGTCTGATGTCTCTGAAAAACTTATTCTTTGTGTATCTGAAAAAGTTAGGAGGCTCAACATCTGCAGCAACATAATTCGCGATATCACGAAACCATGGTCGTGGCTCATTTATGCGCCCCTGCGTGGGGCTCTTCGCCAACTGTTGCTGTCTCGGAGCTTATCTGAAATCTACAGCATAGACTTGCTCCTCATGATAGCTGTCGTTCAGTGGAACAACTTCTTCAACGCGCAGTTTAGACAAATGATCTGCAACAGCGTTATCTGATCCCTTCTTGTCCTTTATCTCAATGTCGAATTATTACAGTAACAAGATCCATCTCAGTAAGCAAGGCTTGACATCCTTCTTCGTCGGCAGATACTTCAATGCTGCATGATCTGTATGAACAACCACTTCAAAACCAATCAGATAAGACCTGAACTTCTCAAAAGCAAAGACAACAACGAGAAGCTCCTTCTCAGTAAAGGCATAATTGCACTAAGCATCATCCAGAGTCCTGCTAGCATAACAGATCACATGCAGCTTCTTGTCTTTGCGCTGTCCCATGACTGCTCCTACTGCGTAATCATTGGCATCACACATCACCTCAAAAGGCAATTCCCAGTCAGGAGGTTGAACGATAGGTGCACTCACCAAGGCACCTATGATTGCTAGAAATGCAGACATGCAATCATCATCAAAGTGGAAATTCACATCTTTACACAACAGTTGTGTTAAAGGTCTAGTAATATTCGAGAATTTCTTGATGAATCTTCTGTAGAACCATGCATGTCCCAAAAAACTCCTAATCCCTTTCACTAAATCAGGAGGCTGCAGCATGGTCATGACCTCGATTTTTGCCTTGTCAACTTCGATTCCCTTCTCTGAATTTCGATGGCCAAGAACAATGCCATCTCTAACCATGAAGTGACACTTCTCCCAGTTCAGAACCAGATGCTTGTCTTCGCAGCGCTGTAGAACCCTGCATAAATTAGAAAGACACACAAAGAAAGAAGAGCCATAGACAGAAAAATCATCCATGAACACTTCCATTATGTCCTCAATCAAATCAGTAAAAATAGACATCATGCATCTCTGGAAAGTTGTTGGGGCATTGCACAAACCGAATGGCATTCTGCAATAAGCAAAAGTGCCGTAAGGACATGTGAACGTCGTTTTCTCCTGGTCATCCGGGTGAATAGGAATCTGGATAACCATCTAAAAAGCAGTGTAAGGATGATTAGCCAATCTCTCAAGCATCTGATCAATAAAAGGTAAAGGAAAATGATCTTTCCTAGTTGCAGCATTAAATTTTCTATAATCAATGTACATCCTATGTCCTATAACAGTCCTAGTTGGAATCAACTCATTTTTGTCATTCTTAACCACTGTTACCCCACCCTTCTTAGGGACTACATGCACTGGACTAACCCAAGTGTTGTCAGAGATAGGATATATGATTCCAGCTTCTAAAAGCTTCATAATCTCTTTCTTGACAACATCTTTCAGATTTGGGTTTAGTCGCCTCTGATGTTCTATGGAACTCTTGGACTCATATGGAGAAATCTGGATCCTATGCATGCACAAATCTGGAGAAATCCCTGTGATATCATATAGAGTGTAACCTAGAGCTTTTCTATACTTCCTAAGCTCTCTAACTAGCATGCCAGTCTCAGCAGTACTAATTCAGCATTGATAGTCACATGGTAAGTAGATTTAGAACCTAGGAATGCGTACCTTAGTCATGCAGGAAGTGGTTTGAGCTCCACGTTTTGAACTTTTAGCTCTCTCCAAGGGTCTAAAAGTGGCGCAGGAACTGTCTCCAAGTGTGGTTTCTCTTCGTTTTCCTCTAGCTCTGCATATGCTACCAACTTTCCCATGCTCACACGAGCATCTAAAATCCTTGAGTACCTCGACGTGTCTTCATTCAGATAACCAAGTTCTCCTTCCTTTTGCACCAGAGCAATCTCAAGAGGATCATTAGAGATAACCTCCTCAGTTGTATCATCTGCAACTTTAGAGATGTAGTCAACCCAAAAACTTGGCCATCCATTGAAGGCCTCTTCAACGTGCTTTCCATCTCAAACTTCATGAGTAAGTCTCTTAAACGGAGATCAATCTTGCCATTCCGAACATCAATTGTGGCACCTGCAGTAGCCAAGAAGGCTCTACCAAGGATGATGGGATCCCTTGACTCCTCGTCAAGTTCTAGTACCACAAAGTCTGCAGGTTTATAACAACAACCAATCTGAACAAATAGATCCTCTAAGACACCTATAGGAATGCGTAATGAGCGATCTGCTAGCACTAGAGACATCCTGGTCTCCTTAAATCTCGTCATCCCCAACTTCTTAGCCACAGAGAAAGGAATAAGATTAATGCTAGACCCTAAATAGCAGAGAGAACGCTCAAATTTGAGGTCTCCAATCTTCACAGACAAAACAAATTGTCGCGAATCTCCGCATTTCTTGGGCATCCTGTTCTGTAGTACAACACTACATTCTTCAGTAATCATCATCACCCCTTCTTCAAGACTGGTCTTGTTTTTGAGCATGTTCTTCACATGTCTTTTCAAAGAAGGAACCATCTAACAGGCATCAATGAATGGAAGTCTTACGTTAGCTTACTTACAAGCTCCTTGCACTTTGCATCTTCTAATTCTTTTCGTGTCTTCTTTGCAGGAACATGGTATGGGACTTTAGGGGTATAGACACGTGGAGTCGAGAAAGAAGCTAAAAAAAATTTTCAGCAAGGTGATCGATCGATCGGTCCACCTGTAACTTTCGCAGATTCCCCCTGAAATTTCAGCATTCTCAGTGTTTTCTTCAGGGTCTTCTTCTAGAATTTCTTCTAGAATGATAGTCTCTTCCTTTTCCTTACCCTTTTGAAGCACTGGAGTGAGTTCCTTGCCACTACAGAGTGTAATGGCTTGGATGTATTCCTGATTTCTCGAATTTTGCTCAGCTTTTCCTGGTAGAGTCTCTGGGACTCTCTTGACTGCTTCAACAATCTGAGCTAACTAGTTGTCCATCTTCTTCACATGTGCAGAGAGAGATTCAAACTTGTTATTAAGTTCATTGTACATGCCATCCACTTTCGCATTGCTGACCTTCTGTACCTCCAAAATCTGCTGCATCATTGCCTCAAGTTTACTTTCCTGAGGGGTTGGCTCTTGTTGAAAATTCTGAAAACCAGAGAAGTTCCCAGAAGTCTTTCCTTTATTCTGAAACCTCGGTGGAAAATTCGTAACGCCCGAATTTTGCTCGGATGTTTTACCCTGAAAACCAGAACCCGAGTTTTGCACGAACTGTTTTCCTGCAGATCTCTGCTGAAAACCTTTGTTGCCGAGATTTTGCATGAAGCTTTTTCCAAAAAAATTTCCAGAACCCGAGTTTTGCACGAAGGTTTTCCCTTGGAATGCAGGAGGAGGGTAGTTGCAGTCTTGAGGATTTTCAACACCAATGTTGCTTCTGTAGTTGAAACCAGGGTGATTTCTGTAGTTCTGATTGAACCCCTTGTTGTTCTGATACCCCATGTAATTTAGCTCTTCAACATTCTCAACATCTCCTACAACACACAAATCTGCATTGATGTTTGTGACATCTTCACGGAAACTCACATGCCTCTGCTAGTTCTGTTGGCTCTTCAGCAGCTGAGCCATCATCGACTTCAGCTCAGATATGTGGGCACTTTCAGAAGTTGCCCATTTTGATCCCCTCACAAGTCAGGACAGTGATTTCTGTTACTGGATGCCAGGTTCTCGATCAACTGGTAGGCATCATCCACATACTTGGTCATGAAATATCCATTGCTGGTTGTGTCGAGAGAGAGTAGGTACCTCTCATCTATACCTCTGTAGAAGGTATTCTGTAGACACTCTCTGGAGAAACCGTGGTGGGGGCAGTCCCTGATGTATTCCTTGAACCGTTCCCAAGCTTCAAAGAACGATTCAATGGCTCCCTACTGAAATCCTGAGATCTTGTTTCGCAGCTGGTTAGATCTGGGCTTAGTGTAGAAATGAGCAAGAAGTGCTCCCTTGACTTCGTCCCAGGAGGTAAGAGACGCAGGGGGGAAGTGATTTGTACCATCTTTGGGCTTTATCAGCCAGAGAGAAGATGAACAACTTGTACTTCAGGTAATTTGGAGGAACACCATTAGAGCGAGTGGTGCTACCAATTTATTCGATCATCTCCAGATGCTCCATTGGATGCTCAATTGCAAGGCCATGGAACTGATTCTGCTTTACCAATTGGATCATATGAGCCTTGATCTCGTAGTCTTGCCTCTCAATAGGCGCTAGCTGGATGGGACTTCTATTCACGAAAAATGCCTCCGGTGAATCGAAATCTCCAATAGTGGGTCTCCTAGCTTGCTGCTGCATACCCTACGGCGCCAGTGGCACATTTTGATTGTGTCGCGCATCTTGAGGTACATTCTGGCCGTCCTGCGACATCAATCGTGGTACTAAACCCTGCTGGCCCAAGCGCTGCTGCTCTAGATGAGCAGGATCTTGAGGAAATTGTTCTCCTCCAACCGCTTGCTGACCCTGAGGAAGATTCTGATCATCCATCTCAGCTCGTTTCTTTGCTTTCCGCTTTTCGCGTCCGAGTCTTGCTAGTTCTTAGTTGCCAAAGGAGATTAAAGGTTCAGACTGTTGTCCTCTTCTTGTCATACACCTGAAACACCAAAGCCGGCTAGAAAAGAATGCGTAAGTACTAAATAAAAAGAAAAATTCTAGACTAAATCTTAAATAAAGAATCTAAGGTGTTATTTGGTCCCCGACAACGATGCCAAAAGTTTGATAACTACTCAAACATGGTGATGGAAACAAAAGACATGAATGAATTGAAAGACAAGTAATAGAATAACAAAATAGGGTTCAGAAAATTCTCCAAAGGTATGGGTGAAGAGATTCGTCTCCCTAAGCTTACAACATAAAAAAAAACTCAGGAGTCTGTGTAAAATAAAAATTACCCAACCTAAAAATGTCCTAAGTTTCTGTTTTAGTGTTTTCAGGATTCCCCTCGAAATTAGAAAATCAGAAAAGGAAAAATTAATTATTTTCTCGTCAGGAGGGTGATCGATCGATCACCATGGTGGATCGATCGATCACTTATTGAACTGAGGTGGATCGATCGAATACTGCTTCCTCAGCTCCGAATTCTTTGTTTTCGAGTACCCTAAGAAGACGCGTTGGAGTGAACAATCTTCAAGTTTGTGGTTAGTGTATGGTCTCAACCAAGAAAAACAGAGACAACCGATAATCCTTAGTTTGTCGTAATTCGATTCGACGCCAAATAGCTTCTGAAACGGAGATTGTTGTGAGAGCACCAGAGTTATCATCCAGTTGATGAGATACACCGTTGTGGAGAACGTATAGTGCCAATAAGACTTGGGAACCGAGGCTGCTGAGAGCAATGTCAAGTCAGTCTCCAATATATTTCCATGTGTCCGATTTGAAACGCCATTGTGTTCTGGTGTATGAGGCGGCGTTGTCATGTGGGCGATTCCATGGTGTGAAAGGTAGTCTCGTAACGCGATGAATTCTCCTATGTTATCTGAATATAATTTTCCTATCTTGGTATTAAATCGATTCGCAACGAGTGGTTTTAGTGTTTGGAATATCTCCTTAACTTGAGATTTGCGTTGCATAGGATATAACCAAGAGTAACGTGTGTAGTGATATACAAGGAGGAGATAGTATTTGTGATGATCTGTTGAGAGTACTGGTGATGAACATACATCAGAAAACACATACTCAAGAGATTTGGAGGAAACAATAGTGGATTTCATGAAAGGTAGTTTATGACTTTTATTGGTCATGTAATCGGAGCAAGAAAATGATGTTTGGGAAGAACGCAACAACGGTAAAGAAAATTTGGTAATAATAGTATTTAAGACAGAGGAGTTGGGATGGCCGAGTCTTGAATGCCAAGAAGAAATAGTAGGCATGGAGCTTGACAATATGAACATTGCTACTGCTTGGGTCTTTGATAGCGACCATTCATATAATCCTTGATTAGTTTTGCCTTAGAGTAACGGGCCTCCCGTGCTGAGATCCTTCACCTGGAAGGACGCAGAAAAAAATTCCATAGAGACATTGTTAGTGTTACAGAGACGATACACAAAGATCAAGTTTTTGTGAACATTAGGAACACAAAGAATTTTATTGAGAAGTGAATCTCTGGTAGATGAGGAAAGAACATTGGAACCAATATGTGTTATTTGAAGACTAGATCCATCGGCAATCACAACATCGTCACCTCCATGATAGGCTTGGTGCATCGACATATTATCCAGGTCCGATGTAAGGTGGTGCGTGGCACCATTATCAAGAAGTCAAGTGTTTGCCGTGTCTGGAGCCCAGCTAAGTTTGCTCTCGGCTACCATGACGTAAAAGGATTGTTGTTTAGCACATTCTGCATCGACTGAAAGGAGTGAAGCTGCATACACTTCTTTGCACTATGGCCTTGAGTTCCGCAAATGTGACAGCGTCCGAGGTAAGGTCTGGACATCTTTTTGTCATTATGATTGTTGTTTTGTGGTTGCTGCCAATTGTTGTTGCGATAGTTGTTGTTGTATATGTGGCGATTATGCTAATTGTTGTTATTGTTGTGACGCTGTTGAACGACGTTTGTTTTCACAGGAAAGGGCAGAACAATCGATGAGGAGTGAGTCAAGAGCTAAGCTTCATGATTGAGCAAGGCCTTCGAGGATGGTATCAAGATAATCTTCATGATCGACGGGCTTTCCAAGGATGACTAGCTGGTCAAAGCATGTGGTAAGATCTTGAATATAGAGATCAATAGTCTTGTTGTCTTTATTCTAAGTTTTGAGTTGATTTTTGAGTTTCTTGATATGGCCACAACTTGGTTTGGTGTAGGTATTGGACATTGTTTTCCAGATTCTCGATGATGTGGTGGCTCTCGAGACAATAGGTTGAAGAGGTGTGGTGATGGCCCCTATAAGAGCATGAAAAATGAGATGATCTTGTTCCAGCCAAAGGGTGTACTTTGGATTCATAGAGATGACACCATTAGTTGTGATGGTATGCAGAGGAACGAGAATGGAACCATCTAGGTGACCAGCTAAGCCAAACCCATCAAGTAAGGCATGAGTTTGTAGATTCCACTTGAGATAGTTTATGAAATTGAGTTTGGTCACATTTGAGATGTTTAAGGTGAGAAGGTTTTGAGTGTTGGGGATGGTGTTTCCTGAGATCGACATTGTTGATGTTGGAGGAGAAGAAATTTTTTTTTTTGATTCTAGGTTTTATGGAACAATGGCTATTGATACTATATAGAATATATAATCGTATATTAGAATGGTGTGTACATAGGAGAATATATATAGTTGTACATGAGAACTAGGTTAGACATTATAATTATATTATAGTCCTTTACATAATTGATTTGGTTTTCTTAATATTGATTGAGGTTAATCTCCAAAAGCAATTACATAGCCTGATGGGGCAAACTAGCAAACTAGTGGAAGAGGAATGGACTTAAGGCACTGGAAAGACCTCACCAAAAGGCCAAACAAACTTCAGGTAGAACAAAGAAAACCAATGAAGCGACACAACAACATGCATGTGAGGATGGAAAGGTTGTGTAAAGTCAAGCCATACAGAGGAGGATACAGTGAAAGCTAGGGATGGTAAAAGACAACCAAAGAGGTCGTCGTAATAGAGGCTCGTACAACAAGTGTCGAGCAAAAAAGATCTTTATGGGACATTAAACAACATAAGTAATGTTTCTGTTAAAGATAAAAGTCCCACATTTGTAGTTTGAAAGGTTATAAAGTAATGTATAATATATATGAGCCAATCCACTAGTTTTCAATCGATTTTGAGTTGGAAGCCCATAGTTTAACATTTTTATCATGGAAACACTAAACTCTAACATCTTTTACCGGAATAGAAACGAAACCGCGCAAGCACAACACATTTGAATATCCACGAAAACTAGGATTGCATAAATTTGGGCGTAGGAGAGCAGTTCTTGTGCTCCTTTATCTATGGATCTAATTCGACGCATTCTCTACAGTGCTTTGATAGCAAAAATTTAAATTATAATGGGAGACATCAACATCATGAAATCTACCTCACAACACTCTCGGTCATTGGACTATCGTATTAGTCAATCGATTGTGTTAGAATTTATAATGTGTTTATGAATTGCGACTTGGATGACTTGATATATATGTTGGATGGTTATTTCAAACTTGTGTGCAATGTAAATAATTACAAGATAACATCACATCAAGCATGAAATATAACATTAGAAATGATCAAATTTGGTAGTATGTAAATGTAGTACTAACATACTCTTGCAATACAATTGAAACAAACATCACCGCAAATGAGTTTATTTCGTTTTGTACAATTAGATTTGAAATGGAAATTGCAATAAAGTTCTCACTTCTCGGTTCAACGTTGATACTTGGATCTTAACTCGGTATGGAAATCAGATTTGAACAAGAGTGATGGCTACCAACCGAGATGTTGAGATCAATTACACTTTCATTAATGACTTATATGTTTCCTTGTCTACCGTGAGTTGAAACCATTATTAGCATTTGACATCTCATTAGACAATGTCCTATTGACTTTAATATTCTTTTTTAGTACTGATACATGTTTTATATAATTAAATCCAAATGAGGAAGAAAAATCTAAAGGTAAATACACTTTTATATAATTTAAATTATATGCTCATGTAAATACGTAGAAATTAATTTTACTTGTTTGCAAATTAGTTTGCTTATGCTTTATGTACAAGAGTGTTGGACGTGCAATAAAAGCTAGACGTATATTCCCATCTTCCTTTCAATCTTCAAACGTCCAACTTAAACTTCCCATTCTCCATAATATTCACCCTCATCATTTGGAAAGACGTATAAATTCATATAATTATACTATCCAAGGTTAGATTGTGAAGATTCTACCCTCACTCCATCAAACACGTGTTGTTCATCCGACTTGTTTAGAATTAGGGGACACTGTTCAATCGAACGGTTTAGAACTGTTGGCTTTGGTGGATTTCATAGTAACGCATCTACCCTTTTCTATATATTCTACTTTCGAATTAATTTAGGAGTGTCGAGGGTCTTTTCTCTATGGCTATTTTGAGGCTTATATTTGGGTTAAGCTTTTCTGAATTCTATTGGCGAAATGTGAAAACTTTATTGATTTCTCCTCTATAGACGACATATCTTGAGCTGATATCATTGTCTCCATCAACTTTAGTTGCATACATCAATTTTTGAAGCTAAAATTTGAAATTCTAGCAATTTGGGGGTGTGTTTTACTAGCCGTTTATAATTTTAGGGTTAGAGCTGAAGAGTTATAATTGAGGCCCTGTTCGTTTTGTATATGGATGGAACATCTAGAAGTTGCATCTGAATGCTGCATCTACAAGTTTCATCCGAATATTTTTCGTTTATGCGTCTGAATTTTTTTATCCAGATACAACATCTGAATGCAAATTTGTCTGTTTCTGAATATGTAATAGCATCCAGATGCATTTATATGAAAATTACCAAAAATGACATGGTTTAATACTAATATATTCTAAACTATTTAAAACCATATAAATCACAAAATAATAGTTATCAATATATTATATGACAATTTTTTTTTGCGGTTTTGACGATCTTTATGATTTTACGGTTTTTTTTATAGTTTTTAAGGTTTTGACAGATTTTTCTTTTTTACAGTTCTTTCGTTTTTTGCGGTTTTTACAGTTTTATACTTTTAACAGTTTTTACGGTTTTAACGGTTTTTTCGGTTTTTACGGTTTCTACAGTTTTAATAGTTTTTTCGGTTTTGTAGTTTTATGGGTTTTGCGGCTTTTACAACTTTGCGGTTTTACGATTTTTACGGTTTATACGGTTTTTGCGATTTTACGGTTTTTACAGTTTTTACGGTTTTCGGTTTTTACGGTTTTAACAGTTTTATGGTTTTTTGCGATTTTTGACTTTTACGTTTTTTGCGGTTATTAGATTTTTACGGTTTTAGTGGTTTTTACGATTTTTACGGTGTTTACAGTTTTCGCGGTTTTAGGGTTTTTCTTGTTTTATGATTTTTGTGGTTTCCGCAGGTTTTTGCGATTTTTGCGGTTTTTACGGTTTTACCGTTTTTGTGGTTTTAAAATTGTTTGCGTTTTGGTAATTTTGTATTTTTGTTTGACTAAAATATTTTTAATAACCGAGGGTATTTTGATATTTTGAATTTTGAGATGCAAAAGTTGCTTCCAACTCTACATTTAGGAGCATCTCAAATATCCAGATTTTTGCATATGAGCATCTCCAATATCTGGATGTTGTTCTGGATGCAAATTTAAAATGTTCAAACGAACAAAATCTGGTGCATCTGCATCCAACTGCATCCAGATGCAACATCTGGATAAAGAAACGAACAGGGCCTGAGTCTTATTATTGAACTCAAGGTTTTCTCCCTTGTATGGCGAAAAACACAATCTTGAACTCAAAGGTATTTTTCTAATGTATAGTTCCATTTGAATTAATCCCTTCTAATTGTTCATTCAAATTCCTAAAACGTTTTGTGATTAGTTTCGACAACAAGAGTGAAACTTTTAAATTCACATATATCAAATTTTGTAATTTTTTCTTAAACTTTGATTTTTTTTTGTTGCAAAATATCCCATTTTATGAGTAGATCTTGACGAAGCGCAAATAATGAATCTCACATGGTATGTGTTCCTGGTTATGTATGTAACAACAAATTCCTTTGTTCGAAGAATTCTCTAGATGTTGTTGATAGACAATCTCATTTCATTCACATTTTCATCATAGTTCAGTAGCTGCTGTGGAGAAAATTTCTTCGCGAAAAAATACCAAGTGGTATCACTAAGATACCTTATGATATTACGCTAAAATTGTAGCACGAAAAGAGGGACAAATTGGCTTATTTCAGGTACATCGTCTATCCTTTGGAAGTTTAATAATTATGGTCCGCCAGACATATTTGTTACACGTCAACAGTCAGTGATGTGAGAATTGCATGAGCTACGAAGTTTCCACAGTGAATCACTAGATTTCACTCTTCTTTTTAGTCTTTTTAAAATTATGATGTATCTTCCAAGTTTAAAATGTTTTTTAGAATTGACAAATTTGTATTCTCGTTCATTAGTTTCATAGATGAATTACACCTTCGTGAATCCAGCTTTATGCCTGTAGGGGAATGGAGAAGAGGCCTAAAAGCATCGAGGACTGATTTCAAGAAATTTAATGTCTAATGTTTCCTTGAAATCTCTTATTGAGGGTCTGCCTTCTGAATATCCAAAAGGCTTGTGCCTTCCCATATTATTTTATAGTTAGCATTAAAATTTATTTTAAAGTGTCTACATGGAACAAAGGTAACTATGGATAAAATATTAGCTAAGATGCAATCATGCAAGGGTCAAATAGATGAGGACTTACATTAAACATGTGGAACTTAGATTCTTTTTAAAGATGTTTGAGATTTTGTCGTATCCTAAAGCATCGCGTTGTCTTCTCTCCTATAATAAAATGCGCAGTCCACGGTTACGCTTCATGTCAAGTTAGTGGCCCTAAAATTTTCAAATCTCATTTCATTTTGCATAAATATTTTATGAATATATATATATATATATATTTTATGAATATATATTTCATTTTGCATAAATATTTTATGAATATATATATATATATATCTCTGTGGATTGTTTTTTGTGTCCTATAGTGCTATTTCACGTAGACGAATATGATTTACCTGTATTTAGATCATCTCTTAAGCCAAATACCACAATGCTATTAATTAGACACACCTTCGTCTTTCATTGAATTACACAAAGAGGAGAAAAAGAATGTATCTTGACATCTACATGAAATTTTCATGCCAATCCTTTATGGTCAATCCATATTGTAGTGAGTTATTGTGGATAGTCTTTACTCGACAAAAACTAACAACCTAAGAGGTAGAATTAGATGAGGATGCACATGGATAGAGGAGGCTTAAGGTATGTAGGGTTTGCCGCTCCGCTAATATCAGAGGTCATACAACTCATGTAATTAGACAAGTAAAAAAATTCTCCCTCTATCTCTTTCTCACTAGTTTGATTTTGTATGATTCCTTATCAACTAGCCCAGGGCATTCGGGTATTCGGTTCGGTTCCGGGTAAGAACCGTTCGGTTCCGGATATTTCGGTTCCATAAATTTAGGATCCAATGGGTACTTTACATTTTTCGGTTCGATTCCGGTTCGGTTTCTGTCGGTTCCGGATCGGTTCGGATATAGAATTTGAAGAACCATAAATACCCAAAAAATCGGTTCTTAAATGGTTCCGGGAACCCGGAACCGAAATAGCAATAATTATACCCGAAATTAAAAAAAATACCTGAAATAACACTATAGACACCTAAAATTCAAACCCGAAATGCAAATAAAATACCCAAAATGACAAAAAACTATCCGGAACCATTACCCGAAATCTCAATAAATTACCGAAATGCCAATAAATTATCTGAAATGTCGATAACCGTAGTATTATATGGGTAAATGTATATATATATTCGGGTATTTGGTTCTTTATTTCGGTTCTCGGATAAGAACCGGAACCGAACCGATACCCGCGGTTACCCAATCTCAAGACCATCGGGTATTTTGGTCAGAACCGGAACCGAACCGAAATTTTTGGCCGGTTCTGGTTAGGTTTTTCGGTTCCGATTATTTTTGCCCAGGGCTATAAATATCAACTAAGTTTGTTATAGTGTGCAAATATAGAGATTCAATTTTGTACATTTCCAATGTTTTACGTGTCTTAAGAGAAGGTAGAACACAAGTAACTATGGAGTTTCTAAATCTCTTGAACTGAGAGAAAATGTTATTGGGTGTCTGTAATCCGCAGACATAAAGGAACACGATGAATCCTAACTACTTAATACGTTTTGGTGCAGTTTGCAGCTCTTCTCAATGATAGGATCTGAAGTTTGTATTGGCGGATACGTATTGGCGGATAAGTTTTTACACTTATCACTGTAAAAAGGTTAAATTTTAAATAGCGGAATGATTGAGAATTCAAAACTGAAATTACCTTTCTATACACACATGGCAATAATCAATAATATAATTACACTAGAAATTCTCCACATGTTGACATCTAAATTTTTTGGTGTATAAGAAGTTGACACATTAGTAAAATCTAAAATTTTGAAAACCAGTTAAAATATTTTAATTTTACTTTTTTTTTTTTCCATAAACTCATTGATATTAAACAGCAGAAGCATCATTGTTTACAAACTGTTGAATAAAGGAAGGACAATCATGATATAAAGACCACATATATGGAGACAGTAAAGATTGTTTAGCTAGAGTGTCCGCACATTGATTAGTTTCTCGAGTTCGAAAAGTAAATTTAACATTGCTAAAACAATATCGCCAATCCTTGACCGTCTTTAGCAAGTGGCTCAACCTGTAGTTTGGTATATCCGCATTGAGGTATGTACACAACGAGCGGTTGTCCCCTTCAAAGACCACTTTGCGATATCCATACGACCAAGTGCATTGCATTGCCCATAAAAGTGCTGAGCATTCCGCTTCCTCTATTGAAGCTCGTCCCTCAAATTGACACATTCCACATTCCAAGCAACGCCCACCAGCATCCCGCAAAATCCAGCCCAAACCAGAGTTTTGATTACCCTCCTGATGGGACACATCGTAATTGCATTTTAGCCATCCCTGTTCAGGTTTGGTCCATCCTGTATCACGTTCAGTAGTGGATTGCTGGTGAAGTGACTCACACTTAGTATGTTGTAGACTCGGTTGCAAGTTTAACCATTCATCCGTGTCCTCTACAGCTTTATGGAAAGTCACATTAAGCGCTATATCTTCTCTGTTAAAACAGAGACTGTTCCTTGCTTTCCACAACCTCCATAGGACCCACAATGGGAGTAGCTTCATTTCTTCCGTAGTCGGGGCCTTCTAATGTTGAATACATAAGTAGCGTAGTTTATCTTCCACAGAGAGTTCATCATCACACACAATGTCAGGAGGTATGCCGGTTCTTCTCCATATGGCCTTAGCGTAAGAGCATTCGAAGAAGAGGTGGCCTTCTGTCTCGATACAATCGCAGCATCGGGAGCACCATCTATTCACCTTGATGTGTCGATAGTGTAGGTTAGACGCCACAGCTAGCGTATGTGATCCCAATTTCCATAAAAAGTGCTTAAGTTTAGGGCTTGTGTTGAGTTGCCAGAAAGCCGCTGCGATGTCAGGTGTTGCAACCATAGGAGGCATGGGATCCGCCTCATCCCGATCATGACTTAAGGCGAGCCAATAACCTGATTTTACGGTATATATACCATCATGAGTTAAGTTCCAGAGGATATTGTCACGAGCAGGCGTAAATGGCAGAGCTATTTTCCTTATAAGATGGTGATCAGCTGGGGCGATGAACTGGTTTAGTCTTTCCTCCTTCCACTGGTTAGTATTACTATCGATAAGTTGAGAAAAAGGGAGTTCCCGATTTACCGGAGGTAGTACAACAGGAGGGCGCGGTGGCGTTGTAGGCAGCCAGGGATGCATTCCCATCTGAGTAGTATGACCATTACCAATGCTAATCTGTATACCTTTTTGCAACAACTCACAACCAAAACGCAGGGATCTCCAGCCATACGAGGGGCGTGACCCTTCTCGAGCATACAACATCTCCTCTTCCCTGAAATACCTCGCTTTCAAGAGTTTGCAGATCATAGACTCTTGGCCGTGTGAGGATTCTCCATGCGGTTCCTGCAAGTAAAGCTTGGTTAAAGTTTTTAAGATCTCGGAAACCAAGCCCCCCAATCCTCTTTGGTGTAGACAATCTCTTCCACGAGATCCACGCCATTTTCCTTTGTACATCATCGGTTCCCCACCAAAACCTTGACATGAGACTATCAAGGTCTGTACAAATATCCACCGGGAGTTGAAAACAATTCATCGAATAAATCGGCATTGCATATGCAACACTCTTAATAAGAGTTTCCTTCCCAGCCGATGAAAGGAAGCGTGTTTGCCACCCATTAATTTTATGTTTAACTCTTTCCACAATAAATCGGAACATTTCTTTCTTTCTACGTCCAAACTGCTCCGGGAGACCAAGATACTTCCCCTCTCCACCTACATTGGGTATTCGCAGTATCCCCTTAACTCTGTCTCTGGTTTGTTCGAAAACATTCTGCCCAAAGGTGATAGCAGATTTTTCGAAGATGAAAGATTGTCCTTAGTGCTCGGCTATTTTTTTGATCCGCTTTGGTGAAAAACAATGAGTCATCAGCGAACAGTAGATGAGAAACCCGTGGTCCCTTGTTACATATGCTAATACCGTCCAATCGCTTCTCTTGTTCCGCTTTCCGAATAAGTAGACTAAGCACATCCGAACAAAGAATGAACAAATATGGCGACAGTGGATCACCTTGGCGTAGTCCTTTTGATGGTTTAAAATCGCCATATGGGCAGCCATTAATCAAGACCGAGAGAGAGGTAGTTGTTACACAAGCCATAATCAATTTGATCCAAGACTCCGCGAATCCTTTGCGTCTTAACACCTCTTCTAGAAATAGCCATTCAACTCTATCATAAGCTTTAGTGATGTCTGTCTTAACAGCCATATAAGAGTTAGCACATCGCTTTTTAACTCGAAGAGAATGTAACACCTCATGTGCAATCAGAACATTATCCGTGATATATCTACCCGGTATAAACGCCGCTTGGTTCTCGGTCACAAGCTGTGGCAGAAAAACTTGTAAACGGAAGACCATAATCTTTGATATGACCTTATAAATGACGTTACATAAGCTTATAGTCGAAAGTCTTGCATCGTTTGCGGGCTCTCACACTTTGGTATGAGGCATACATTAGTGTGGTTGAGTCCTGTTGGCATCTCACCAGTAGCAAAGAAGCGTCTGACCTCTGTAGATATGGCAGGCTCAACAATGTCCCAATAACACTTGAAGAACTTAGATGTGAATCCATCCGGTCCGGGAGCCTTTAATGATCCAATCGAGAACATTGCTTTCCGTATTTCCTCATTAGTGACTTCTTGGAGCAGACTGTTGTTCATAGCAGGTGTGACCACATGCGGAATCACATTCATCGTACTCGGATCCAGTTGCGTGAGAGTGCTACTAAACAAGTCTTTAAAATATCGCTCTGCTTCGGATGCAATAGCGGTATTGCCATGGAATTCTTCACCATTGTGACCTCTAATGGTAACTAATCTGTTTCTTGCCCGTCGATTCTTGGTTACAGCATGGAAAAAACGCGTATTACGGTCTCCGTTTTGTAACCATTGGACACGACTTTTCTGTCTCCAAAACGTCTCTTCATCATTATAAGCTTGAATGAGCTGACATCGTAGGTTCTTGAGTGCCTCAGGCGGGACAGAACAGTCTCGATGCGCCTTATCAATTTGTGATGTTAATGTCATAATTCTCTTTGCCGCGTTGGTAACATTTCCTTTACACCATTCAGCTATGGTTTGACGGCAAAGTGTAAGTCTGCCTTGTAAGTCACCTCTGTCTGGATTTGGTTGACCCCATCCCTGCTTCACAATATCAGTAAACTCATCAAACTGACAACATCTGCTATCGAATTTGAAGACTCGGCGGCCCTTATCTGCTCTTTGGTGTAGCTTAATAACCGCAGGTCTATGATCGGATTCAAGAAGTTCTAAATACTCCACCTCCGCCTCAGGATACATAGCACACCACTCTTTGTTTGCCATTGCTCTATCAAGCCAGCATTCAACAACATGGTTTCGTCATTTTCCAACCCAAGTCATGTTGTTTCCTGTATGCTTTAAATCTCTAATGCCGCATGTACTGACCATATTGCGAAAGTTTGTGAAATTCCATGGTTCCCTTACACGACCACCCTTCTTCTCTTGCGCACACAAAATCTCATTAAAGTCACCGCATAAGAGCCAAGGTCCGGTTCTATTAACAGCAATGCGTTCAATACGTTCCCATAATATGTGTCTTAACTTTCGTTGTGGGAAGCCATACACCAAAGACAAATAGTAGCAACCTTCTTTATTAGATATCATACAATCAAACAGGTTTGCATCAAAGGACAAGAACTGGATAGACACCGACTTATTCCATAGTAACGCTAGACCACCACTTAAGCCTTTCGGCGAGACACATTGAACATAATCATAACTAAGTTGGGCTGAAATATCCCTTACAACATCATCCTTATTCTTGGTTTCCATGAGAAAGAGTAAGTCCGGGGAATACTTTTTCTTTATTCCCTTAAGGCGTCGAACTACCAAGGACCCCTTCAAGCCTCGGCAGTTCCAAAAGGCTGTACTCATCCCGCCCCTGGCGGCTTTTGGCCCGCCATACCATCTTTGTCAGTCTGCGTTGGTGACTCTTGATGACCTGTCTCTGTTGCGCGAGAAGTGCTAGCACCATCTGCATTTCTCATCATCCACTGGCGCCATTCGATCACACCCGACTGGCTTCTCTTCCTTTTATTGATGCAACTCTCACTGTCACGGAGTGCATACGACTAACGCATATCATAGAACAGAGCAGGGATCTCTTCCATGGTCTGCGCCTCACGTCTCTGTTTCTTTGGCGTTGGCATATCTTCCTCATCTTTAGGATAAGCAGACTCCATCAGCTCCACAGGAGGATTCTCCGGCACTGGTGCGGCCTGGTTGGCAGGTAATGGGTAACCTGGAGGCCCATCTCCACCATCATCACTGTCTTCATCTCCCGGTGGTGGTTGTTCATCATTATTCAGAACACAATCTGCAGCATCATGTGTTAACATACCACAAAGAGTACAAAAATTACGCAATTTTTCATACTGAAATTTCAAAACTGCAGTTTCATCTCCGAATTGGAAGATTCGTTGGAATCGGAGCGGTTCATTGATGTTGAAACTCAGTTTGACCCTGGCATAGTTGACATGTTGAATTGCTTCTGCACCAAAATCTGTCTCTTCAAAATGCCCAATTTCACTTCCTATATGGGTCACCATGTTCTGCATCAGGAATTGGAGCGGTACGCCGCGAATCTGCACCCAGAACGTGATGTAGTCCAGTTCCTCATCAGTTAGGGTCGGGGTCCATCTCTCCATTGTGCACATCCATTCATTGAAGGACCATGGTCCTCTGCGCACGACCATCATCATCGATTCCTCTGTCGGGAACAGGAATTGTATTTTCCGATTCTCCACGATCCTTCCCACAACTTCATCACCAACGCCCCCACACCCTGGGTAAAGCCACAACCATCGCGCGGAGGTTTTGTTTCCTTGAGGTCACCGACTTAACCATCAAGCCAAACTGATTTGCCTCCGCCGCTTGGTTACAGAGGTCGGTCGGGAGATTGATTACAGCATCTGTGATTCTCAGCGAGATGCTTTGCATCTGTCGTCGCAAGTAATCAGACATGATTTTTGTAGGGGTGTTAGAGATTTTGAACAGTTTGTGAAAGAAAGATTGTGAGAAAACAACGCAGGGTTTAAATAGATTGGGGATAGAAACTGTCGTTAAGAGATTGACAGTTACATCTTCTATTTGCCCTGAAGAAACCGCCGGAAACCGGCGAAAACTACCATGAAGATCAATCCATTGGCGGTTAACGAAGGCGATGAAGAATCGCCAAAAAATCGTATTAGAGAAAAACATTTTTTTTCCTATTGGATTATTTTTTAATTTTACTTATTAACTTTAATTTTAATCAGAATAAAAATAGGAATAACATTAATGATCTTATTAAGTATGTTGGTATATAAAAGTGATACTAACCAAAAACAATATTTCATTTGTATGTTATTGAATTTTTTATGTCTATTCCTATATTCACATAAAATTAAATACGAAATAGAATAATATTACATATTTATTTTTATAAAGTAATGTTTGTGTGTTTTAATTCAATCAATTGGATAGATTGACATTGTAGATAAAATGTGCGCCTAGAACAATACATATAAACATTGATATTCGAATATAAGAAGATGATGAATAGACAAACAAAAAATCAAAAAGATGCTAGTAATAAATAATATGGATTCTAAAATGAAGTTGAATAATCGACAATGTGTTGTTTGTTACGTTTTTTGAAGATAAAAAGCGGAACATATTTCAAATCTTGTCTACAAACTTACCAAATGTTTGTGATGAAAAAATTAGAGAAATTATAATGAATGCCAAAGAATCTTCGGTTATTTAATTATTCAAACTTCACAAAATTGGAAAATTACAACTTTATCACTATTTTTTTTTTACTTTTGTGCACAAAAGAAGGGTGTTTTTGTAAAACACCTTCGTTATTTTATTAATAGTTTTTTTTTGTCATTTCCAACTATTTAAATATCATTTTTAGTCATTTAGCAAATTTTCCCAAAAAATTAACTAATCTTTTAAATATGTAAATGGAAATGATGGTAATTATTGAATAATAAAAAAAATTTCCTAACGCACACTTTTTTTTTATACTAGGTGATTTGCTCGCACCCAGTGCGGGCTAGAACGAACTCTAAATTGTGTAACATAATACATTGTTTAATGTATAGATTTGTAGGTTGACATGATTATTTATGCATCTAATGCAATTTATTTAATAGTTATATCGATATTTTTTGTAAGTATTTGATTTGCATTCTTTACAAACCAAATGTGTAGACCACAAAAGAAACATCTTCTTGTTTAACATTATTAAGAAACAAATTACGGAGTTTAGAATAGTGAAGTATAACAATAGTGTTTTAAAAAAAGGAAGATGTAAATTCGAGAAAGTCAGTATAACAAGAACGAAATAAAGTTCTTACTCCATAGTAACCTACAAATAAATCAAAATGAATAGTTAGCAATAACTTTTACAGCTTTGCATTTGTAACACCTCAATATATATTTGCATATGATAATATAAAAAGTGTATTTAAAAAACGTACCGTGATCTACGGAATATTTTGAAATATTTTCTTGTATAACACATTCAACGTATTTTTTTGAGGTTGGCCTTCTTTATCGGTTATCAAGATTTTTAATCTTGATCTTGATTTTACCCTAGATAATGCAACATATAATTGACCGCGAGAGAACACCGATCTTGGTAGAAAAAAATCGATGTTTTGAAGTGTTTGGTCTTTACTTTTATTGATGGTCATGACAAAAGCTAGCGTCACAGGAAATAGTTTGCGGCGCATCCTGAAGGGAAACTTTGCTTCGGGCGGTGTTACATACATTCTTAGGATCATAACTTTTTCTCCATGTATATCATTTCCTATGATGATTCTACCTTCTATAACATGCCGTGCTAGCTGAGTAACTATCAACCTAGTACCATTACATAACCCACCTTTAGCATCAATATTACGGAGACACATGATAGGAGCACCAACCTTTAACTTCAAACAATGTATAGGAAGTCCAGAGACTTTCACACTGTTCAAAAACTCCACTGGATAATCGGGCGCTTCATCATTGTTTTCGTCTGTGCTAATATCTGATGGAGTTTTGCTGTCAGAGTTAAGATAAGTCTTCTCTTCACCTAGAATCGAATTATAGTTTCCAAATGTTCATGTCGTCATGTTATTTATAAAAATAAAAAAGAGTTATGCAATACATGACAATAGTAAAAATAAATCACGTTACCTGGCAATTGGGATAGCATGTAATCATTGATTCTTTCGAACTCTTCATTTGGTGGAGTAAGAATGGCTCTGTGTCTATACAAGTCCTTATCCTGGGACGTATGAAAAGATTCACCATACACCTCCTTCGCGATGGTTTTAATTGGATCTTCTCCATTCTCTTTGATTAGTAAATCAATCGGTATATTAATATCAACTTGACCATCGTTTGACAAATTTATTTTGCCATCTCCAATATCCAAAATCCAATTGGAAAAAGATTTGAGATCTTTTGATGCCTCATCACCAAGACCTGCTAGAAGTCTCATGTTTTTCGTCAGCCTCAATACCTTGAAATGCTCCCAAAGGTAAGACGAATTAAGAGCTGACAAAAAAATCTCTGCTCTACCTCCGCCAGGAATAACCGGTAAAACTTGTCGAAAATCTTCGCAAAAAAACCACAACCTTACCGCCAAAAGGTTTGTTTTTAGGAGTATTAATGATATCACGCATGCTGCGATCCAAAGTTTCAAAGCAATGTCTACTAATCATAGGTGCTTTATCCCATACTATTAATTTTGCTGCTTTAACAAGTTCTGCACGGACTGAGCCTGGATTCATTCTTTTGCAAGTAGTAACTCATCAGCATCAATAGGAATTCCAAACTTGGAATGTGCAGTTCTACCTCCTTCGAGCAATAAAGCAGCTATACCGCTAGATGCAGTATTTAGGACAATAAGACCTCTAGAACGAATTGCTGAAGAGAGTGCTCTGTATAAGAATGTTTTACCGGTGCCTCCAAAACCATATATGAAAAAAACGCCTCCTCTCTCATTCAAAGTTGCATCCAAAATCTGGTTGTACACACCTCGTTGCTCATCTGTTATCAACTCAAGAAGCCTTTGATTTTATTTTAAATGATCTTCCGAACATAATTAAGCTCGTCCTCAATGAGCTGATTACCATTGTACTCTTGAAAATCAGAAGGCTTTGGCATGAGGTCCCATTTTCCAAGCATTTTACCATTGCTGAGAAAAATATTTTCAATCTCAGTTAGAGCAATATGGGTCATCTGCTCACGAGTTAAATTCATCTATGCAAAACGTATAGAATTTTAGGTGAAAAAATTAGTTAATCATCGTTTTTATAAAATAAAACAGTAAAGAAAACATGCTTACCAAACCGGTCGAGATCTTGTCGTATATTGTAAAGAATATCTTCTGTAAGATATTCCCAAGTTGCATCCCACACAACATGAGACTGTGATAAGCAGCCAGCCAGCAACATAATAGCAAAAAACTTCCGTGTATATCGGCCAGAACAAAAGATACTTGCTTCTTTTATACCTTCAATATATTCTTTGTCATCATCCATCAACCCCAAAGCAGAGCAAGCATCCATGAAAGTACTATGAACAACACCTTCTACCCTTTTGATATCCTCATATGACGTTAGCCCCCTAACCCAATTTAACAAAACTCGCAGAAAATACAATTCATCACAAGAAAAATGGATATGTGCAATCCTCCCTATAGCAAATCCTTGTTTTCTTGGTCTCCATTCACGCATGGATGCTTTCCATACAAATAGGGTCGGAAACTCAGCATATGTCAACAGTTTTGCCTCCAGATATTTTTTATTTGCTTCCATCCAAGCCAAAAACATGGACTGGTTTATTGTCTTCATGTTGAGAACACTCTCAATAGCTTCGTTGTCATCATAAAAAACCAATTGTTGATCTGGAAGATGAAATCCAAGTTTTTTTACATTTGTTGTACGAAAATGTGTAGAGAATGCAAGTATTCGCCAAGTAGACTCACATGTAGATACATATCTATTCAAAGAAAAACACAACATCAATTGCGAATATTGGTACGAAATTTTTTGAATATAAACAAAAAACAAAAGCTATATGTAAAGTTCAAATAAAATTACCTGCAATCAAAATATGTCTTTATTTCATCAACAACTCCGTCTTCATCTTCTTTATCCATGGTGGCTGAAACGCAATCAGGTCCTTTATGTATATATATTTAAAAAGATACTTAACTTCTCTTGTCTGGATGCACCATTCAACATTCATATGTGCGCGGTATCGCAACATAAGGTTTCTGTTATAAGGTACGACAAACCCATTGTCGAGTTTGAAACCGTTTTTCTCGATATACCTCCCATTAATCTGCCTCATGTAGGAAGGAAACCCATTCACGTCAATTGTCGTCCTGATATTGTTTTTTTTTGGAAAATTTTTCGAACACTTTCCATTTACCATGCATACGTTGTCCTTCTTAGCTGGGACGCAAGGTCCAAACATCATACATTCTCCAATAATTTCGTATAAATCGGGATTTATCAGCTTGTCCGAAATTTCAGCGGAGATAATTTTGTCAATATCGTCTGCAGTTGGAAATTTCGAACTCTTATCCATGAAAAGTAAGATATGGGCATGCTGAATTCCTCTTTTTTGAAACTCAATCGTGTACATAGCTGCATACAAATTTGAAAATATAATTCTCCATTGAAACATTAGTGGAATATTGGTTTTCATATGATATTATATATTAAAGTAAATTGTAAAAATGTTGTGACAAATATTTGATAGTCCGATGTTGCGGTCTTTCAAAAAAAATAAACCTTCTTTTTTGGTCAACTCGGCAATTAGATTATCGAGTTTCATCTTGAAGACCCAACATAATATGTCTGGTCTATCTTCTGTGGTGGGATTTTTGTTTTTAAAATACCTCGTTATCTCGGGCATTTCGGGTTGCATGTAAAAGTGATGAAAAGGTCCGGAAATCTAAAGTATTTGCACAGAGCCATGATATCCAAGTAGTGTTGAGTCATATAACTCTTCCCTCCATTGAAAGAACCTGGTATAAATATTCGAGTCCCTTGCTTTTTCATGTTAGCTCCCCCTTTAGCAGCTGCTGTTTATGTTGAATCGTAGTTATCAGATCAGAGTTTCTTCTGATTGTGCCACAAAAAACACAACCTACTCGATTCGATCATCATTTATGCGTCAACAAGTAACTGATGAAACAGTCTGCCCGCTCTTGTAATATTGGTGATTCGCCAATTCTCTCTAGAATTTGAAACGCAATAAACTCACGCATTGTTATCATCCTCCGTTTCATGGCAGTTGTGTCTTCGAAACCAATAGAAATGTTTAATCTAAAGCCATCCTCTGCATACGAAAACAACAATGGATATTGCAGCGGTAAATAAGCTGGATATAATTCATTTATTCTTTGTAGCTTTCCACTTGTACTCTCGACGACAATGTCACGTGTCCCCATATCTAAAGCAATATCTCACGGGATCAAAGCAGCTACTTCATTTGTAGTCGATAGATTATACGTCCGACCGTCGGAATGACGTGCTTCAATCAACCGCATCCTATAACCTGAGTTCCTATCCACATCAAATCTATCCCTAGCTTGCCTAAAAGCCTTAACGTGAGGATTACAAAGGTCCAACATGTTTTTCAAAACAAGAACAACTCTTTCTCTTAGTTTCTCGGCACCAGTCCGATCAAACCTGGAAATAAAAAATCAAATGTAAACATTACTTGAAGGATTGATCAGATCAGTTGGAGGATCCATTGAACGTGGAAACACAACTTTCCCATGCTTGCAACACATTTTAAAGGCATGATTAGAACTACGACGATTTTTCCTTATACATTCACCATACCACATATAAGCTCCACAATATGTACAATTGTATACGGGGTCACCTTCATCGAAATAACCTGCATGTGATAATTTAAAATGTTGTACAATTAGATATAAAAAAGAACATTTGTTAACAATATATGCCAACGATAATTTCTTCTATGTCTTGTATATTTGTACTAAAATACCATTTCTCTGGATCCCGATGATATTCGGAGCTATGGTACGATTTTTTCCTTGGGTAGGTGCACAACATAAGTGTGTACGTGAAGATCTCCTTGATGATTCTGACTATAAGACCGTATGTTCTCGTTTTCTTCCTCATCTTCAGATTCACTTTCCATAGCATATCTATTGTTATAAGTTGCGTAAAAATTACTTGAAAATATGATTGTTTTTTTTTGTTATACATTTTTTAATTTTTAAAAATATGATTGTTGAAATAACGTTAAATACAATAGGACGAGAACAATTTTATATGGTTACCTTCTGGATGATCTTCAACAAAAAACCGTGGTGGATGATCTTCGACAACTAACCTTGGTGGATTCGATGGATTTGTCATGCGAGTGACGTAAGGAATATTTTGAGCTACATTTTTGAAATAATGATTACAACTATAGAGAGCAATATTATTACCCAGATAAATTGAGTTGAATCCATTATCCATAATCTTTACTTTCTGAAATGGTTTTATGAACAGGTATGATCGAGTAAAATGATTTGATCGAAAT
Source organism: Anastatica hierochuntica (assembly GCA_900406275.1). Lineage (NCBI taxonomy): Eukaryota > Viridiplantae > Streptophyta > Magnoliopsida > Brassicales > Brassicaceae > Anastatica > Anastatica hierochuntica. Next base: position 43,876 of record OVAN01000614.1, read on the forward strand.
GAATCGTAACAAAGATTTATTACCGAAGAGGTTTATAAATTCTATTGAGTACTATTGTATAGTGTAAAGCTAAAAAACTTCAATTCAATTTTTTCTTTGGAGCTTTTGATTTTACATAAAGAGGGGATTAAAGCGCAATATTCCTATTTCTTATAGTTCTCTTAGAAATTATACCTTTAAACATAAAAATATATAATCAGAAATATTTTCGACTTTAATTAACTTAAAATAATATTCTAAAATATTTTTTTCATTTTAATCGTCTACGCGAGATAGTAAGTTGTATAATATTATTGCTGCAAAAACTTTTTTAAAAAATAATGTAGATGTAACCCGTGTTTCGCCTATTGTTGAAAACATCGTTGGTCAAGTATGACTGAGTAAGTGAACTTATAGAAGAATTTTGCTGATCTGCAAATTTTTATGGTACGATTAATCTCTTTGTTTAAATCATTACTATTATACGTAAAGATTGAAAGTATATGTTTATAATATCAATACACATTAAGAATATACCTCGGCATTGAGAGGATCCATGTCCTTTAGAAGTGTCATTCAAATGACTTTATCTTGATATGCTTGTTGAATTTGAAGTATTCGTATCCTTAAAAATCCTTGTCACTATTTTATATATTTCCATCCAAATATTTTATTAGACTCGTATATTGTTAACATGATTAATATTATTTTAAATGTTTGCCTTTATAAAGGTTAAAATTTATTCAATAAAATGAGTTCATAACTAATATAATAAAAAAGAATTAGTCATCTTGAGGTAGATTATACTGAGGTCTTGAAACGCCTAGTATACAAAACTACTATTTTAGATATGTAAAGATATATATTTAAATGTATATGGATATTGAGAGGTTATTACAATTTTTAAAAAAATTCATATATTACATTAATAATAACTTATAAACATGTAATTAATAATATTGTTGAAGGAGTGATTCTAACCTTTGCCCGAAGTAGTCTCTCCAAATGTACTTTTGCTATTTATGATATTTTTCCTAGCAACTCTAGTTTGATGTATTTCTAGAGCTCGTAAACTCAGGTGGATGGTGTTCGGTGTGAGTGACTGGAGAGATGAACTTGGATACATATTTGTAGAATTATATTGTGGTGTAGGCCGTTCAACATCTCAGAATATAAGATTTGTAAGATTATTCAAGGACGTACGACCGAGATTCACATATGGAGATAAATTTTGATTGGTAATAGTTGAGTTTGGCGTTGAACGATAATCGGGAGTATTCTCGTCTCTAACGTTTCCTGTGCACATTAACATGAATATTAGAATAACATTATTCAATACGTGTTTTTGTATTGAATACATGTAGGCACAAAGTGTATCCAACTAAATAACTTACATGTGTTCCTTTTATTTGAACGTGAATTATTCCCGATATTATTTGATTGTGGATTGTTTCTTTTCATACTCCCAAAATTATAAGTGTGATTCCTAAACTCAATTCTTTCACCAATTAAACCAACAAAACAACAAAACATACATCCTTTTTAGAAGCAACATCAAACTTGATAAGCTGTTAAAAATATGAAAGTATGGTCATGTACAATTTTCAAATATAGAGCAAAACTATAGCTCTGTATTAGTTTGATGTGTAGTAGATAAAAAATTTCTCTGTTGTGAATTTGACTTGTTACGGTATATGAGTTCTCTGATTGCAAACACCATTATAAGTAATTATGTGCATCAATTATTTCAATCAATTTGTTTTCGATAATATAATATATAACAAATCCTCCTTATTAAATAAAGAATCGAGGAAATTGTAGTGCTAATTAGAGAAGTTATAATTATTGAAATATATATGTTATTATATAACTCCCAAAATGAAATTTTCATATTTGGATGAATTAACGCGTATGAATATCAGGATTCCATATACGATTTTATGCGTAATATTGCAATATTCCAAAACAAAATCTGTGGAAGATAGATTGTTTACTAATTATGTTTGTTAACAGAGCCAAAGAATATATTTAATATATCTTTTTACGAATAAATATTTTGTTCTTATTAAAAAAACATGATTTTTTTCTATTAAGTAAATAAATAATAGATTGTATTATTGTCTTTATTATATAAAATAATAATCAGTATTGTCCTATATATAAATTTTAATTTCCAATGCCGATAATATATAAGTCTAATTTAATATTAACTTCTTCATCAATAACATTTTGTAAAAAGTAGTCTATCTATTAGAAACCAATATTTTATATAACCACTAAGTTCTAAGCCAAAATTCTGCTCGACTCCGTCTTGTAAAAAACATGTATCATAACTAAATAAAAATTCAGCAAATTTAAAATTAGCAAAACAATGAATTGCATAAGTAGAATAATTGTTTAATAGTAGCATAAAAATTCCAAAAGAATTGAAACTGGAAACAAACCTCAAAGATGAAGCAAAATAGTTCACACATGATTATCTCCGAATAACATAATTTTCAACGGATTATCACTCGCTTCTAACTTTCTTATTAGACATACTCTTGCTGACAGATAGCTGATCTCCTACATATTCGTCTTCATCATCTTCACTTTTAGACAATGGAGTTGCCGATGAATTGCCTTCCGAAAAATCATCCGTTGGGGCCAACATTAATATTTCCTTGACGCCAAATTTAATGACAAAATGAGGATGAGTTCTAACATGATTTCTAGAACCTAAACATCGATTAATTGTATAAAATGTAAATGTTTACCTGCTTAGGAGGTAAAGCAGCAAATTTCTCAATCATTTCTCGGTTGTCATTTGGCAAACGAACAAGGTATTGTGAATTATTATTTTTGAGGTTATCAACATCAATTGAAATTTTGAAAAAAAAATTTCCTAAAAGATCACTAACAGGTTTGGGCAACAACTCTGAGTCAAGATCCTACAAAATATAATAATATAGAACCAAATTAATAATATTCGAATATAATTTATAAAATACAAACAATGACTGGAAACGTAGATTATATCACGTCCAAAAAGTTTACCTCATCATAGAGTTCAACAGCCGTATGACCAACAATCAATTGCGCGGTGCCATCAAACAAAAGAATGTTTGCCTCAACAATATCATCTTTAACATTAGCAATCAACTTGAACCTACAATTCACATTATACAACTATTAAGAACTCCAAAGAAGGTTGTTCATTCATGTGTTTAGCATATTCATAGTTAATGTTTTATTAATACCTTGGTACGAATACCGCATGATCTGTAGCACATTTCTCGCACTTGTAGAGAAGTTTACCATCATCTCCAACTTTGTTTGTTGGCAACACTTTTTTGTTGCAAGTTTTACAACCTAACTATTGCCATCTTTGCTCACAGTCTATGAAGTCAATAGTAGTCATGGTAACAAAATCACGATCCTGTAATTTTGAACATAACACATGTCGTATTATAGTGAAGACCTTCTAAAAAACATCGTTATGTTGATGTAAACAATATAAATAAATATAACATTCATACCTCAGTTGAATCAATAATTTCTTTGATTGTCTTCCTCTTATTTATCACGAAAAACTCACCACGAACTAATTTCGCGGATGCTGTAGACCACTGGCTATTGTCGTTGTTGCTAAGTACACGAGAATCATTGGGTAAACTATTGGATATAATTGCAAAAAAAAAAAACAGTGAGTAAATAGTTATTATATAACTAATAAATATCAGTATGTACGTGTGTAGTGTATGAACTACTCTGATTTTTTGATCAGTCGCTTATACCTTTCTTTAAAAGTTTCCACTAACTTTATCTTCGGATTGATAAGAATCTGCATTGAATTCCAACCACTCGCAATAGTGATATTCTTTGTGCTTAAATATTATGAATTATAATTTTTTGAACGTGAAAGTAAATAAAAAGACCATTTGTTGAATCATTGTCGAAAGTAATATATGCTACATAAAACTGAAGTCATCTTTTTACCTTTCCACTCTTTGATGGAAGCAAACCTGATAACCAAAATGATCATTTCGGACATGTTACTTGATGCATAGTCGTAAACTTACTTTGCATAACTTCCCCATAAAGTACACATCAAATTTTCATCTCTATATGTTAAATACTTTAACATAAATAATGTGTACATATTTAAGATAATCTAATATAGTGGTACAGACTAATCACGTAACTCAATGATCAACTTCAAGTTGTCTTTGCCTCTTATGACAATATTCTCAAGACCACCAAAGTTAAGGAGCTGACCAATAACATCTGCCAAAATGTTGATAAAATATTAAATTTTAAAAAATAGCTTTACCAATTGTAGGGAAAAGGTTATGAGATATTATGTTAATTAGGGAAATCATTCAGCCGACCATATCGTTAACTTACCAACCAAGTAAACTTTTTCTATCTTCCCATCCAGAATATCATTGTACTTTGCCAAATACTTCTCTGGAACTTCCGTTGGGAAATCATCAGCATTTTGCAGATATGTTGTTGGGTAGAATCCAATCTTAAAACGGTGAGTACTTGTCCGATACTCAGAGGTGACAAGATTCACTTTAAAGAGCTATATTATTTTCGCATCACCTTCATTGAGAAAATTTCCAAATTGTTTTATCAATTTTGTTTCTACCGAAGCATGAATCCTAGTGCCCTGGTTGATAATATATACAATAATATCATTAACATAATTTTATAATTCAATCAATATATTTAACCAATAATGGATGGAGAAATTTTTTACCTCTCTGTCGATGACAACCATTTCGATTGAATTTCTTGAATCTTTGTTAAAGTTCTTCCACAACCGCATTATTTTAACCTCAATACGCCATGTATCTCTGCACGGCTTTAGATCTTTAACATTGGTCAGATGTGGTTAGTGTTGTAAAAGAAGAGCCATTCCAGAGACGTGTTACAAATGAGATTATAGTGTATATTTATGTTTATGAATGGCGAAACAATGAGTAAAAAAAGAGGTATATATATACAGAAGAAGTCTTGTAATCAAAGGTCATAAATATTTTTTTAATTATTATGAATCCTTTAGCACATCTTATAATTTCAGAAAGAAATATTAGACTTCCACTTTTGATATTTATGTCGTATACGAATAAATTTTAAGTGTAAATTTTCATATAACTAAACTTACCTTAATTAAAGTTTTTTAATTTATGTGAAATTCTATATTTAACTACGATAATAAATCGTGAATAACTAATAGGAAGGTCTAATAGTATCTGTTCATTTAAGTAAATATATTGCATAATGATATATATATTAACCATATCAGTATTAATTTTCACTAATGATTAGCTTCCTTGGTTATTCATGTTATGGAAATAAAATATATTTAGGACTCTCAATATTTACTTATAATTATATTTAAAATATCTAATGCAAATGATCTAATTGATAATATATAATATGATTGCGTATTTAAGGAAAACGTCATAAAATGTATAGGAAACTTATGTATAATAAACGACCAGAAAATTCGATTGACAACTAATATACTGCAAATGATCATAACTATTTAACCCTTTACAACTCAAGACGAATAGAATGTTTGTATAAAGTTTCAGCCGAACAATTTAGTAAATTTGATAAAATTTGTAACTGCACTTGTACATCATGAACTTATGATATGATTATATAGTAAAATGTTTTCCTCCATTATAAGGTTATATATATGATTACATTTCACAAGCAAATGTTAACTTTTTAAGTTGCACATGTACTATAATAATCCAATAAATTTAAATTCAATTGTACAAACAAGTAATATGAATTATAATACATATTAAATCACTGTTATAGGTTTTGAACAGTATTCACTTGCGTTTTGATTTCATATAATTTATTTTTCAAATGGTTGTTTTCAATTTTTTTCTAATTTTATGCTTCGACAATACATATATAACAATGGACAAAAAATATAAAATAACTATTGAAACATATTAATATTTAAAAACATTAAATAATCTTAAAAACAACCAAGTGATTAAATAATTAATACTTAATAACTAAAATTTAAAAGATTTAGGCAAAATTATAAAAACAACAAAGAAAGGATCTGGCTTCATAAGAATCTTTTCGATGGATTGATCCTCATATTTTCCTTACGGTGATTTCGAATGTCTTCTCCTATTTGCAATGCTACAAAATCAAAAATTATATTGTAAATAACTTTGTAAATTTAAATCGTCAAAAGTAGTAAATTAATAACAAATTTGATAATAATTTCGTCTAAAGTGATCAACTTCTTGCAAATCTGGATTCAACATCATTTAGAAATCCCCACAAAGCCCGTTAGAAACAATGACTTTACTTGGACACATCGAAACTCTGAGTTTTTTGCATATATTAACGAATTTATAAAAATGTTAAAACAACTTAATACACCTCTCCATTCACTAACTTTGGCTAGACGAATAACAAGAATTTTGATTGGTTCAGTTTCCTCGTTCAGTGCATCGAACAATTGTTGGGCATGTTCACCCCATATAATACAATCTATGCTGACATCACTGAAATTTAATACACAATTATATCAATATTCAATTAATAACATTATAAAATAAATTATGTAAATATCTTAAAGCAAATACTTACTCAATGTTCCGCATTTGGAATGTTGTATCCTTTAAGGTCCTAGAATTTTGACGAAATGGACTTCTAATCCGCAGATTTCCAATATTGACTACTTGGCCAAATTAGATTTGTGTATAATGTGAAATACAATTAATAATGACCAAATATTCACCAATTAGTAGGCTTAAAAATTAATGCAAAGATCAAAAGAGAACAAAAACTCACCAATCATGTAATTGGTATCAAAATTCACATCCAACAACGAGTGCAAATCCACAAATCGAAAAAATGATTATCAAAAGCCATAGCTATTCCAAAAATAACCGTATCTAGTTTGAACACAATTTTGTAGGGATGTTTTGTCGTTCGATCGTAGGGATTAACACGACCAACATCAAAATTAGAAATTCTTTTTTATTCGCCTCCAATTGTTAACCTATCTTCAAAAGTATTCCACAAATCCTTCCGAACAGAAGTATGTATTTTGTTACCCTGTAATACAACTAAAATGTTCATGAATCATTTTTTTTTTTAAATATGGGGTGATATTTAAGAAGTTACACCAAGTTAGTAAAGTGAAACTTATACATGATCCGATAATGTTTCATAAGCACCAAAATCATAACTTCTAAACGTATAGGGTACAAATCTACTCTTACGCTTTGATCGGCTAGAAGAGCTTCCAACATCGTCAATCCCCCATATGTTTGTTTCCAAACATTCACAAATTTTGCATGAAGAACAAAAGTATTATGGGGGAGGATTATTTCGGCAACGACATTTGCAACAACCATTGTCGGTTTGTGTATGAATGTTGAAAGGAAAATGACAAAGAGGTACATGTGATAAAAGTGTATGTCCGTATTTATATGTACACAATAGTGTTTTTTAATTAAATTTGATTGAATAATGAATTTTCTTGGATCCAATTTTAAAATTTACGAATCAATTTAAACATGTCAATCCATTAATACATTCTATTTTGTGCTACTTGAAAATATGTATTCATTTAAAAATATTTGATCATACATTATAGTTTCTATATATATACACATCTTGATTCTTATTACAACTTTAAATATTCGAGAATACATTTACTTTCTATATATTAAAAACCATGAGTTTAATTTGGATCCTTAAGACAATCTTCGATTTCGTATTAATTGCTTTCATAAATCAAATATATTGTGCGAATAAAAAGTAAATATACAAAAGCATAAATTAAGGAGGATCTATACCAATCCTGAATATTCATAATTAAGGTATATACCAATTTAAACATATATGATATATTAACCCGCAATAATTACCATTTTTTATAATACAACATTATAAATACCCTTTATACCTATGTATATTCTTTAGTTATTTTAGTTAAACCATTATCAATAGTGATGTCTGTTTTCGAAATGGCTAGCGAGAGGTATAAGTTTAACCTGTTCGGTCGACGTTACTACCATGTTCCTGTTAAGTTTGTATGGGATTCATCTAATGAGGTTTGATTCCCCCTGTCGTCGGGGCAAAAACCTAACCTATGTTTCTTCTAATAGGCCGGAGATAACATGTATTTGAATATATTCTACATGAGTAGTTTATACTGTTTTAGTAATCTTCTTTCAACGTAATATTTCATTTGCTTTGAAACAGATTTGTCAGACAGTTTTTTCCGCCGGAATCCTCTTCCTCGCTTTATACAACTGTATACATCAAATGAGAACATTTCAATATTTCTTCTTCCGATGCCTGACTCATATCATATCGGTATTTTTATGCTTTTTAAAATTATGCTTGTTCAAATATTCTAGTTTGTTTCTCTTAAGGCCCAAGTAAACAACCTTCTTTTGTAGGAATGGTGCATTCGTGTTTACATTGTACGGATTATGATTCAGATGCTTTAGATGCATCAGAAGATGATGTAAATTTGAACCAATATATATGAATTTCATGGTGGATCGGGCGACTTAGTTTGGATGGTGGTCGTTTGACCTAAGAATAAAATATGGATACAAATTAATTGTTATATGAGTTTGTTTCAAATTTTCTTTTACTAAGAATTGGTTTTCTTTTTTTATTTGTTATTTATTATTTCCTTTCTATTGATATTGGATTCAATGTTCTTTGTTTGAAAGTATGTTCTTCGTTTTATCATTGACTTTATTAAATGAATTACAATTATGATATTGTATTTCTTTTCGATGACAATGAAAAAATCTATTCACTAAATTTATTGAAAACGATAAAATACTTTATCATATTCAACTATTAACTTAAGTAATTTTAACCAAACATTTAAATTGTAAAAAGTAAACCACATGTTTTAGGGAAATATAATAATTATCGTATCTAATGTAACCGACTCAAAATAAATAAATATCCAAATCCAAAAAACTTATTAATATAGTCAATATTAAAATAATAACAAATAATCACATATTTTAAAATATTAGTAATAATTTATCAAACGAAAGAAAACAATAGGATACAATGATAAGAAAAAAAACTTAATATTAATACATGTTATTTAGATAATCCAATAAAAATTCAATAATTTTATTTTATTGATCAATATAAGAAGAAGAACGAAATATCTATTTTGCAAATCCCCAAAAATTATAAATTACAAAGCAACCCTAAGTACAAACTAACTAACCGTTCTATATAAATTTGTTTTACAAATTTTAAGACAAAAGAACATAGTTGACTTAAAAATGTTAGAAAAGTCAAAAGAGGAACATTTTTTTTAACTATCTTTCTAAATGCTACACATTCATTTTAAATAATCTGATGCCACAACAGGAAAGAAAACCTTGCAAATCCAACAATCATACCAAAATGGTTAATGCTATAAATAAGAAAATCGATTGAAACAAAGCTCATATATTCAACAAATACAGAAGAAAAGAAGAATCTTACCAACTTAAAATTTTTAAAACGTAACCAAGAAGCTACATTCACAAAAGGCAGAGCATTAGTTCTTAAGACAGTTAGTGACACATGACACAAACCAAAATAAAATTTGGGATCAATTTTTTATACTCAACCATCATTCATGCATGGTCAGAATCTACAATTTTTTATGAAGAACCAAATCCAACATTCGAGAATTTAATGTTCTGAAAATAAATTCAGAATCTTAGCATTTACAAACAAAGAACTAAAAAAGAAAGGAAAAAGTTATGTTTATCAAGAAATCCTTGCAAAGAACAAAATTGCGAATTTCATAAAATATTAACATACCAAAATACCAAAAAACATTCCTAAACGTTAACTAATTGATATATTCGTGTTTTTGCTAACATCTTTAGTGGTTTTCAAATATTTTTAGGCTTTTCAGAGTCTTTTCTCTTATGTTTCAAGTGTTGGGACACGTTCAAAGGAAATATGATGATTCTGGAGGGTTTCCGAAGGCTTTTGATGAAGAAACGAAGAATTGGAGCTGAGGAAACATGGATCGATCGATCAACCCAAGTGGATCGATCGATCCTCACCGGTTTTAATAAGTGATCGATCGATCCACCCTGGTGATCGGTCGATCACCCTCCCTGACGAAAAAATATTGATTTTTCCTTTTCTAATTTCCTTTTTTTGGGGGAAAAAAGCCTGAAACACAAAAAGAGAATTTTAGATGTTTTTTTAGGTTGGGTACTTTTTTACACAGACTTCTGAGTTTGATCTTTACGTTGTAAGCTTTGGAAGACGAATCTCTTCACCTGAACCTCTTGGAGAAGTTTTTCTGAACCCTCTTTAATTTCGTTTATGACTTTCAATAAAAACATGTCTCTCGTTTCCATGATCATGTCTGAGTAATTCCACTGTTAGGTTAAAGGGTTTTCAAAGGAATTGATGAGATTTAATGATTAGGATTACTAATTTAGGGAATTATCAATAAAATTCTTCATACGGATTGTTCTTAGTGTTTGAACTTGATTGATCACGTAGTTCATGATCTTAGGTTAATCGAATACACCGAGAGTTGATTTGATTGCTTGAAAATAATCTCTGTGAGCAAAGTATCCTT
>OVAN01000615.1:0-54464 GCA_900406275.1 Anastatica hierochuntica
TATATATTAATTCGAAAAAGTTTGGGGGCTTGAAACAAATGTTTCGTACGGTATGGTTCAGGACCGGCCCTGACTGACTTACTAATAACTCGATAGATGTTTGAAAACAAGAATTTTGAAACGGAACCTGAAGCTTCGAATAACCGACTTTCCACCATACGGGTTCAACAAAATGGAAAGCTCCTGTGAGATCGAATATTTCGGGGATTAGAGCACCTAATGCTGCAAGCATGGCCCAACGAGCATGAAGTATTTCAAAGCTGCGAGAACAAGCAGTAGGACTAAGCTTCTATTTTACGAAAAAAGCATGGTGGACCGCGAAATTCGTATAAACAGTATGGAGGAATCCTTATAAGACTCACTTGAAGTACTTATCAAAGTTCGAACGATCGCTGCCAAGTCCTGCAATGTCGAATCCATAATCTCCGGGAAACTCTCCGGTAAGGTATTGAGGATAATCATATGGGATTGGACCAAACCAACGAGGACGTTCTTCTCCATACCATTTGCTGCACACTTACAGCAACAAACCAAGAACTTATATGAACCATGTTTACTAGTAAATACCACTTGCATATGATTCTAAGACTAAGTTTATTTACCATCATCTCAAACAGGGCTCGGCATTTTACCTAAAACCCGAACCGACTCGAAGTACTCGAACTGAACCCGAACCAAAATAATATTCGAACGGTTCTTAGTCTCAAGTAGTTCAGGTTTCGGTAATACCCGTATACGAACGGGACCGAAAAACCTGAAACGGATCCGAGAAATATTCGAAAAATATCCAAATGTATCTCAAATTAGTATCCAAATTGATCCGAAAACTCCAAATACTCGGAAGAAGCCCGAAATTAACCGGAATCGAAAAACCGATAAACGAAATCGAACCAAACCAAAAAAATGAAGAAAATATCCGAACAGTTCCAATTTTTGAGAACCGAAAGAACCGGAACCGAACGAACCGAAATATTTCGGGTAACCGAAAACAACCGAAATATTTAAAATTACCCAAAAATACTTAAAGAATACTTAAAAATATTGGAAAATACCCGAAAATATCTATAAATAACCGAAAATATCCAAAATTACCCGAAAATTTATACCCAAATGGTTACTTTTTCATTTGGAATTGAACCCGAACCGAACCGGACCAAACCGAAAATTTTACGGTTTTAATATGGTTTCAAAATTTAGGAACCGAATTAACGGAAACCGAATTAACCGAACCGAACCGAAGAACCGAATGCCTACCCCTATCCGAAACACCTGAAAAAACCCGAATAACGGACCCGAACTTACACCAACCCGAATCTAACCGGACCAAACCCGAACGGATAACCGAACGCCCAATTCTGTTAATATTCAATCTACAATCACATAATTTGATACATGTAATCTTTACCTATCGTTTCTAGCTTTTCGAGCTTTAGCTTTGAATACAGTGGAATTCTCCACGGCCTCTTTCTTCTTCGCTTCCAATCTCCGTCGCAAAGATTCTCCCAGCGAGCTATTCGCGATCGCTTTAACCGCCGTGAACGGAATCGCCGAGAAAACCAACACGCCGGCGAGCTAAAAAAAACCGGCGGCGAAATTTTAAAATTCAAACAGAACAAACCGATCGCGAATGAAAAACATTATCATAATCAAATTCAAACAAACCTCTTGCCATGAAGCTCTACAAATCGAACGAGACTTAGTAAAAGAGATTCTTCTCCGAGGCTTAGGAGAGAGTTTCTTCGGAAGAGAGTGGAAGGAGGAAAGTGAGAGATTCTCCTGAAACAGAGCCATAGCTTTCGCGCGCTCTTCCTCTCTCTCTCCGTCGAGAGAGAAAGAAAACTTATGAAGTCCAGATCTGTCCACGTGGCTTGACGTGAGCCTTTCTTTTTTTAAGATCTCGTCTCTGTTAATGGGCTTTTTAATCAACGTATTATAGGCCCAATAAGTTATCAATTACAAAGAGGCCCAATAATCTTCACTTACTCTTTTTGTTTTAGGTGTTCACCTACTTTGATATATGATATTATGATATATTATTATTAGTATTATATGTTTTTTTTTGTTTTTTTTAAATCTTTGCCAAAACTAGGCCAACATAAGCATAATTACAATTTTAGTGTTATACTAAATAATTAATTTATAAAAGTTTCACTATTTTTTTTTGGGTTTGAAATTAGCTTTTGAGGAAAATACTTGGGGAGGAGGAAAATGAGAGTATTTTTACCCTCCATACTTGCCTATAATTACAATATTACTTTGTAAAGCATATTCTCTTCGATTGAATGCTATATATTCTCCTATGTTTCCTTTTTTTAATTGTATTGTCATTTCCATATTTACCCTTCACCTACCCTTTTTGGATTTCATTCACTTTCTCTTTTTGCAATCATCATCCCATTTATTATGATTTTTCTTTTTCTTTCTTAATTACAAAATTCTGCCATATTTTTTAGGTGAGAATTTTCTAAAAAAAATAAACCAAACCTAAACATAAAACCAAAATAAAAATCACAACATTCAATCACTTAAATCTCTAAAAAATATTTGAACCACAATGTTAAAAAAAAAATTCATACACACGCTCGACTTTATATATATGCTAGAGGTGTATTATTTATACGAGATTCATAAAAATTATTTTTTTTCACCAATTGGACCGACAAAATCTTCTGCATAGTCAGTTAACCCTATTACGCGAGATAACGCGATTTAATGGAATCGAATTCCGATGAGGTGACCGCAGAAATGGACCTTTAACCACTACTAAAGGCCCACTTATTTATTTTCTAATTTTTTTAGGCCAAAATTTAATATTTTACAAATAATATACTATTTTAAATATTTTTATGTTAAATTAGGACCAAATTTATTTTTAATTCATCATTGACCGTACTAAACCGTACAAAATTATTAAACTCCAGTGGCACTATCGTAATAACCAGGATAACTAAGGGTAAATCAAGAAAAGTGTAGATTAAAAAAAAAACTGAAAGAAAAAAAAAAAGAATTTTGGCTGTTTAGTTGATCGTATCGCCAAGTCCTCCCACACACTATATAAACACTCTTCACTACCAAAAAGCAGAAAGAAGAAAAAAAAAATTCTCAAGAGTCTCTCCACACTCACCAACAACCTAAATTTTCTCTGAAGAGAAAAAAAAAACCTAAAAGTAATCGCCCATGGATTCAGATTTTGGAATCCCCAGAGAACTTTCTCCTCTTCAACAACTTCGATCTCAATACCAACCTCAGCTTCCTCCTTGTCTCCAGGTTCTTAGATCTCTTGCTTTCAAATGTTCGGATCTTTGCTTTTCTTCGTTGTGAAATCATTTGTTTTCGTTTGTTTCTCGCAATTTTGTTGGATCTGTTCACTCGATAGCTTTGTGATTGCGTTGCGATCTAGGTTTTTGGAATTGTTTGTGTTTCAATGTGATTTTGTGGAAATTTTTTTGAATGATCTTTGGATTTTTTTTAACATTTTCAGGGAACTACTGTTCGTGTGGAGCTTGGTGATGGAACCACAGTGGCTAAAGCTGGTGATGCACATATCATTGCTCGTGCTTTTCCGCATACTTTAGGTCAGCCTTTGGCTCATTTCCTTAGGGCTACTGCTAAAGTTCCTGATGCTCAGATCATTACCGAGCATCCTGCTGTTAGGTGTGTGTGTATGCATCGGTTTATTATGTTCTCTTTGTAGTTCTTGCTTTTGCGGTTACGTCGTTGGTTCGATCGAGCTAGTTGTTTTCTTTTTTTCGTATATCGTAGGGTCGGAATTGTGTTTTGTGGAAGGCAGGCTCCTGGTGGACACAATGTAATTTGGGGTCTTTATGAGGCTCTTAAAGTGCATAATGCTAAGAACACTTTGTTAGGATTTTTGGGTAAGTTCTGTTTTTTTATATGATAACTGGTTTTCCGATTTCGGTAAATTCGTTGTTTGCTTATAGTCGCATCGTACTTATGGTATCTGTCATTGTCAACAGGTGGTTCTGAAGGTCTATTTGCCCAAAAGACCTTGGAGATCACTGATGATATCCTCCAAACTTACAAAAACCAAGGTTGGTTGTTTAACATAGACTTTGTTACGCGAATTATCTTTACTGCATTCTAATAGATTAGAATTTAAATGTATGTTATATTAGGTGGCTATGATCTGCTTGGAAGAACCAAGGATCAGATTAGAACAACTGAGCAGGTTAATGCTGCACTAAAAGCTTGCACGGAGTTGAAATTGGACGGCCTTGTTATCATCGGAGGTACCTAGTGTTCTGTTTTTTTCCGGGAGTTTGTAATGGTGGAATCTAATGTTTTTAAATTGTGATCGTTGACTTGAAGTTCATCCTGAAGATTAATAAATAAAATATTTGTTTTTCATTTGCTAGGTGTAACATCAAACACAGATGCTGCCCATCTTGCTGAATTTTTTGCTGAAGCAAAATGCCCAACTAAGGTCCTAGTTTCCTCGAGTTTTCTCTTTCGTTCTCTGATCTTGTCTTCATGGAAAACAATTTATTGGTACTGTTGCACCTTTCCACAGAATAATTAGCTAATAGCAGAAAATGCCAATATATTTCAGGTAGTTGGTGTTCCGGTCACTATTAATGGAGATCTCAAGAATCAGTTTGTGGAGGCCAACGTCGGCTTTGATACTACATGCAAGGTAACTGTGAAATTTAGGTCCTTTCTCTTCTGTCTTTGTTTTTGATTTATACTATTTCCTCCCTCGCCAGTCCTTTCAGTTTAATAACATTTTATCTTGTTACTTAGGCTAATGTTATTCTATCGTGTACAGGTGAATTCTCAGCTCATTAGCAATGTCTGCACCGATGCCCTTTCAGCAGAGAAGGTTAGTGTTATTTCCTGACGTTATTATCTTTTAAAAAGATGCCTGGGCACTCATAACCATCAAAATCTTCAGTTCATTATCGCTTAGCTGGGTGCTTTCTGATTTTTTCATCAAGTTTTCTCGGTATTAATATTTTTTCCTCTGTATTGCCAGTATTACTACTTCGTTCGTCTCATGGGTCGGAAGCATTCACATGTTGCCCTTGAGTGTACACTTCAGTCTCATCCAAATATGGTATTCTTTTTAAACATATACGACCAACTCTGTTGGCAATGCCGTCTCTAACAATGTGATTGTATCAGGTGATACTGGGTGAGGAGGTTACAGCATCTAAGCTCACAATATTCGACATAACAAAACAAATCTGTGATGCTGTTCAAGCAAGAGCAGAAAAAGGTCTCACAAATAAAATGAGTTTGTGCGATGTTGGCGGTGATCTCTTTTGCTCGTTCAACTAACGTAGTGATAATCTGTTTATTTGTACCAGACAAAAATCATGGAGTCATCCTAATTCCTGAAGGGCTCGTAGAGAGTATTCCTGAGCTCTATGCTCTGTTGAAGGTAATGATTCAGTACTGGCAAGCATTGAAATTTTTCATTTGGAAAACCAATTTTCTGGTTACTTTACTTCCAAAACGTAGCAATTACTTACATATTGACGTTGTGTAATGCAGGAAATTCATGGACTGCTTAAGGAAGGTGTGCTTGCTGATAATATTTCTACTCAGCTTTCACCTTGGTCGTCTGCTTTGTTTGAGTTTCTGCCTCCATTCATTAAGAAACAGGTTTGAATTCTTTGGAACTGGACTTTTCTTTGTTTTCCTCACATCTAAACGAATATGAGTACTGATGAAATCGTCGTTTCTCTTGCTGCAGCTACTTCTGCATCCCGAGTCGGATGATTCTGCTCAGCTATCTCAGGTAAGATGAATGAAAATGATGGCTAACGTGATTTAAATAGTTGTAGTCCTAACTGTCCGTTTGCTTTCTTCCGTAGATCGAGACAGAGAAACTTCTAGCTTATCTCGTGGAGACTGAAATGAACAAGCGCACGGTATTTGCTGCACGTCTTTCCACTAATACAATCCAAATTACCAATGTTTTTTTTTGTTTAATGAAATTCGATTTGTTAATGGGTGTAAAATCCCGACACTAATTTTTTAAAATGACAGAAAGAAGGGACATTCAAAGGGAAGAAATTCAATGCTATCTGCCATTTTTTTGGTTACCAAGCTCGTGGATCACTCCCGTCAAAATTCGACTGTGACTATGCCTATGTACGTGATTGTCAACTTCGCTACAATGCTATTGCAACTTTTCGTACTTTTGATATTGACACTAGATTAATTCGATAACATAACGCAGGTTCTTGGGCATATATGCTACCACATCCTTGCAGCTGGTTTGAACGGTTACATGGCAACCGTGACTAACCTGAAGAGTCCCGTAAACAAATGGAAATGTGGTGCTGCACCTATTACAGTTAAGTTTCGTCTCCCTAGTTTTTACAATAAAGTACATGCTCCAAGTTTCAGCTTTTATACTTACCTAGTCTCTTCCACTGTCAAACCTTTAGGCAATGATGACCGTTAAGCGTTGGTCCCAAAACTCTGGTTCTACGTCAATTGGTAGACCTGTAATTCATCCAGCTACAGTGGACTTGAAAGGCAAAGCATACGAGTAAGTTCCCAAACCTCTCTCTTGCGCAACATCGATAGAAAATGAGTCTGGTCAATATCCTTCTATGATATTTTACAGGCTGCTGAGACAAAACGCGCAGAGGTTCTTGATGGAAGATATGTACAGAAACCCAGGACCGGTTCAGTACGATGGTCCAGGAGCAGACGCAAAGGCGGTAAGCCTGTGTGTAGAAGACCAAGATTACATGGGGAGAATCAAGAAGCTGCAAGAGTATCTTGATCAGGTAAGGACGATAGTGAAACCGGGTTGCTCTCAAGACGTTTTGAAAGCGGCATTGAGTGTTATGGCTTCGGTCACTGATGTTCTCTCCACAATCTCATCTTCTTCTACCAGCGGTCAACAATTTGCTTAAAATTGTTAGCTTTTTATTTCATCTTTGTCGGTTTTCAGTTTACCGCGAACCTCATTTTCGTGTGTCTTAGCAAACTTTTCTTATTGAAATCTGAGTTTAGGAAAATAAAAATTGATCTTGGTTTGTGCTTTTTACTTGATTATGTAACAATGTGTGTAAATTGAATAAATCTTTCGACATTCAAGTTCGGAACGAAATGTATAACATCTATTGCATTTGTTCAGATCAATCTGAATATTATTGGGTTAGATAGGTAACCAAAACTAGTACCGAGAGGGTAAGCGTCGGTATTTGGTTCTTGTTCGGTTCGGGTAATTTGAATTTTCCGTCTTTTTGTTCTTTAGTTTAGAAACCATTTGGTTCGTTTCGGGTATATTGAGGATCTTTAACCATTCATATATTTTGAAAGTTCTGTTTCGTCTAAATTTTTTCAGGTTGGCTTCGGTTCAATTTTTCGGGTTTGGATTTTTGCCGGGAGAAAGTACTAAAACGAACCTGGGAACAATATAAAAGAATTAAAAAAGCCGAAACAATGAGGCATTTGAACAAAAAAGATCGCTCCAATTTTGAATTTTTGAATTTCGAATAATCTTAACATTTGCTTCTCTCACTTTCTCATAACCGACTTTGAGAGAGAGAAACAGAGAGAGACGCACACAGTGAAAGAGAGAAACGATGGACAAGGAAGTTATAGCAGTTTCCGCCATGGATGCATTCGAGAAGCTTGAGAAAGTCGGAGAAGGCACTTACGGCAAAGTTTACAGAGCCAGAGAGAAAGCCACCGGAAACATCGTCGCTCTCAAAAAAACTCGTCTCCATGAAGACGAAGAAGGCGTTCCTTCCACCACTCTCCGCGAAATCTCCATCTTACGCATGCTCGCTCGCGATCCCCACATCGTTAGGTCCGTCGTCGATTCTCTCTCTCTCACTATCTCGATTTCAATTTCAGTTATACAATTTAGAGATCTGAGGATATAATCATATTCATCGATTCGATTTTCAATTTTCAATTTCAAAATCTAAGCGTCGTCTTCTTCAGATTGATAGATGTTAAGCAAGGACTAAGCAAAGAAGGCAAAACTGTTCTGTATCTCGTTTTCGAGTACATCGACACTGACGTCAAAAAGTATATCAGAAGTTTCCGTCAAACCGGAGAGAATATTCCGTCACAAACCATCAAGGTTCTTCTCTCTCTCTCATCATCTTCATCTCTCTCACTCCATTTCCAACATTGCTCTGAAACTATTCATTCTCAGAGCTTGATGTATCAACTATGTAAAGGAATGTCATTCTGCCATGGCCATGGAGTGTTACATAGGTATCTTTTAACTCCTTTGTTTCCGACTTGATTCGAGTTCGATCTTAACACTTACTTCTCATGGTTTTAGGGATCTTAAACCTCACAATCTCTTGATGGATCCTAAAACAATGAGACTCAAAATAGCTGATCTTGGATTAGCTAGAGCCTTCACTTTACCAATGAAGAAGTATACTCATGAGGTAGTACTAATATGTTTCTGCGTCTGCGGTCAAATGTCGTTTTTGGTTTTTAATCGGTTTTCGACTGTTGCAAACAGATACTTACTCTATGGTATAGAGCTCCAGAAGTTCTTCTTGGAGCTACTCATTACTCTACAGCTGTGGATATGTGGTCTGTTGGCTGCATTTTCGGTACATTTTAACTCCGCCGATTCACTTCAATATCGATCTTTTTAGTTTTAGAAACTACAAGAAGTTAACATTTGATATCAACAGCTGAACTTGTGACCAACCAAGCAATCTTTGCTGGAGACTCTGAGCTTCAACAGCTTCTCCATATTTTCAGGTAAGTGTTTGATCTCATTCTTGAACAAACACAACACCGCGATTTTAACTTGTCCCCCGGGGAAAATACTCAGGTTGCTCGGGACACCGAATGAAGAAATGTGGCCAGGAGTGAGCACACTTAAGAACTGGCACGAATATCCGCAGTGGAAACCATTAAGTCTCTCTTCATCAGTTCCAAACCTGGATGAATCCGGACTTGATCTTTTATCTGTTAAGTCCAAAGTTTCTTTTACTTAGTTATCAAAAACACACTCTCGCAAACGCGAAACTAATTGTGTTAATTTTATCTTTGTTTTTGGAGCAGAAAATGCTGCAGTACGAGCCATCGAAACGAATCTCAGCAAAGATGGCTATGGAACATCCTTACTTTGATGATCTCTCAGACAAGTCCTCTCTTTAAGCGGTTTTAGTATCTTCAATAGCATATCTCTAGTATGCTTTTTCTCACTCTATGAACCATCCCTTCTCTGTTTGTGTTTGTATCAAAAGGCTTTTAGCTTTTAAACCGTTGTGGTAATGATCCGTTGATTCTGAAAATATCGCTAAAGAACAATACATGTTCCAATCATTTACATAATGCTTGAATGAATGGAACAAAACAATACATACAACAAGGTCTTAGTATGTGTGTGGGGAGATTTTAAGCTACAAGCCACATGAAGAAAGTAGGCCAAACAGTGAGTGAAACCGAAGCCAAAACGTAAGCCCAGAGCAGAACCGCTGAACATTCACTTTCTCCGGCTCCAAACAACTGCGTTATTGTGCCTACAAAGTAAGTGACTAAGTCAATTCAGGCTAACTAAAATGTAAAATGAGTTCGGTTTTGTAGCAACGAACCTAAGCTCATAGCCGGTGGGACAGCATACTGAAGAAGCAGAACGAATTGGTACAACGGTTCTGAAGTAACCAAATCGAATTGATATGCTCCTCTTACGATGAAAACACCGCTTATAGGCAGAAGAATGTAACGCGCAATCAAAACGCCAATAATGCTAGACTTTTTCATCCCTGAACTCCTTAGGCCTTTGAGTAAGTTTCCTCCTATAATCAAAGTCGTAGCTGGAATGGCTCCATCACTTGAACCACAACAAAGCTCGATTCGATTAAAAGGCTTTCAAGTGAGTTAAAAATGGGTCTAGTCTACTTAAACTTTACCCCACTAGTGTTACTGAGTCTTGAATAACCCGAAGAGGAGCTACATTGCCGATTATTAGCTTCCTTAAAGGCGTAATGAGACCAATCACAAGCGCGATTATCTGACAAAACAAGGTATCAGAAAGATTACACTATAGTGTGAATAAACACATACATAGATGTTGAGTAGTTACTGAACCGCGGCAATAGTTGATGGAGCAAAGATTGTTCCTAAGTTGATTTTCTCAGACAATGAAACTACTCTTTGCTTGACTTTGTCCCACCTTCCAATCTATTCACAACCAAAAGTATCAACAATGATGATGAAGTAATAAAATGCTATTGATCAAGTGATGATGAAAACCTTTTGGTTGTCTTCTTCTTCTTCTTTTGAAGAAAGGAGTGGGACTTTGCAGCTGTTTTCGTAGTTGGATTCAATAGAAGGTTGTGTTTCAATGGGAGCAGGATCTGATAGCACGCGCATAAGGTTGTATACATAAGTCCATATGTAAACAGATCCCATCTAATAAAACATATATTACAAGTATATCATCATCATGAATCATATATAAACCTTGAAGAAAAAGAAGAAGGAGAAGAAAACATACAGCCATGGAGAGTGCAACATAACCCATTCCATACTTCTCACAACTCTCAGGGTCACCAAAAGGACCTCCTTTCTCTTTACAAATTGCTGGTATTATGATTAGTGGCATATTCCCCAAGTTCCCTATATATGTGATTTTTCGGGTTTCGTTAGTTCCAATCAGAGCCGGCCTTAAGCACAAGCAAACAATCATAGGCATGCGGCCCTCGGTTTTACAAAAAATATTAGCCTTAAAAGAGGCCATTTTTCGAAAATTATACAAAACCGACCCTTTTTTTCTCTTCTGATCGCGGTCTGAATCTCAAGGCCGACTCTGGTTTCAAATATCAGCATTTGAAACATGGTTGTACAACCATGGGAAAACCAATAGGCTAGAAACTAGCTTAGTAGAACTTTGATTCCCTTTGTTTATATAGTAATTTGTGCGCCTAAAGTTGGTGTTTTACCAGCTTTAGCCAAGGGTTGATGAGATCAAGAACATCAAGATTGTTATTTTAAGGTGACTTAAATCTCTTTATGTACCGGTAAGATCTCTTAATGGGACTAAAGTTCAAATTTTATGCGGTTTAGGAAATCGTTTTTTTTTTTAGATTATAATATATGTGTTAGGGCTTGATAATTGTTATTCTCACAAATAATATGAAGGGTATTTACCTAAATTCATTTTCTATCACGTTTTTAGCTTCTCTTTAGGATTAACTCGTGATATTTCACAAAAAAGATGTTAAAGGTTTTGTATACATACCAGCAGCACAACAACCAACAATTAGACCACGAAGATGAGTAGGAGGCTTAGTGATAATAATAACAATCCATCCTAATAATGAACCGATGATGAATGTAAGCAAAACATTAACCGGCATGAACCACCTACAAAAAAGTATATAAATAAAATCATTTTTTATTCATTATATAACAAAGTTTTTATAACCAAACTCATGAATATATCTCAAATTAATACATTGACTTACATTTTCACCAAGCTCTCATATGTAACACTATCAGCTAAACGGCTTCCAATAAGTGAAGGACTAAACACGTAGAAAACAATCTATATATGTATATATGCATCACACATAATAAAAAAAAGTTTATAATCATTTAGATTTTATTTAAAGAAAGGTAATATTAACAATAAAAATGTTATAATTAACGTACGTTGTTCAAAGATTTACGAGCATCTTGACCAAGAAGATTGATTCCATCTAAAGCCAAGTAAAATCCAACGGATGTTATCAATAGAATCTCCACGACTGGTTTTGATGAAGTTATGAACAATTCCAAAAGCTTCATCATCTTCTTTACTTAATCCTAAAGCTATATAATCTGCAAAACATAGTCAAATATATACATATGATTCGACGAAAAATACTCGAGTATAGCGGAAAATATAATCTCCGATAAACCGGAATATTCACCGTTTTATATTCCGGTGAAACCTTCACACAACTATCTTTATGGAAGAGAAAGTGTTTGTCTCCAAGATTGTAGTAAAACACACTTGCATGGCCGACTCTTTATCGCTTTATGCTTTGTTTAATTTCATGTGTATGACCATAAAAAAATAAATTAAAATTTTATTCTCATTTTTAAGTAAAGGAATTACTATTATTATTAAATGCATGTGGATGATAAATTTTGGTATTTTATCTATAGAATAATAATTTAATTAATTCGATTCAATATTCGCATGAGCCGGGTCAGATTTGTATATCTGTTTATTAATTTAATTGTCTTGGTTCCGTATGAAACAAATCAAAGTGTAATATCAATAAGATTCGTTAGCTATTGTTTTGAATTCCAAAAAATATGATTTACTTGTAAGTTTCAATATCATTTGCTAAGATTACTCGTAAATATATATATAGAACATCCCCGACCCTCCTCCGGTATGTTCCGTCGTTTTTTTCCGGGTTCGCTGGCCCATCTCTTATGGCAGTCAGTAGTGCTATCTCGAGGACATGTTTTAAATTCATGATTTACTGTTTCTGCAATCACCATCTTTTCTCGTGTTTTGTCCTCACTTGCACGATTTCATAGCTCACTTTCCGGAAGGTCATCCATTCTAGTGTTATCCCAGCATATATAAGTACGCTTAACTCTACAATTCTCTCAGAATTTATGACCGAAAAGATAAGTGCATTTTAGTAACGTACATAGATAGTCAAATCAATCGTTTTAAGCTCTCTTCAATACTATTTTGTCTTCATAAATCCGGGTCTGGCAATAAATTTGGTTATACAGATTATAATTACATGCAATGTGTCACGCTCTTTCTATTTTTATCAATATTCCATATATTAATATACAAATCGAAGAAATAGTTTATATTGTAAAAGATAATATAAAACTTTGTTTTATATAGTGATTATGCTCTTTTAAAGAGAGTTCTATGCAAAGAGGAAGTTCGATATAGCCATCACAAGAGTCACGCAGCTGTTTGTTTGTTGGCTATATTGTCGTGTATGTACACATGCATGCATGACTACAAAAAGATTAATCAATGCTCTTTTTGTCTGCGCAAATTTCTATCGGACCATCGTCATGCCTTTCGTCATAGTGACTACGAAATGTTACAATGTGAATTTAACAATAATAACTCATGGTTCTTGCCAAATATGTAGAAAATGTTGCATCATTTTGATGTGGTTTTTATAGTTCATCACGCACTTTGTGCTATAACATGAACATTTTTTCGAAAGGTCACCATATTGTTTGATCCGAATTTTTTGAGATGCTTAACCGACTAGTCCCTGAAGGTAGTCGGATCGTCTGTTACATGACCTAAGATAAACTGTCTAGACCGAAATTCAAACCCAAACTTCTCACATGTATTTTTGTTTCTAAAAAGGATTGACTTTAAGGAAGAGTGTTGTTCACATATTCTCAAGTAAAATGTTTCGGTTATATATATTAACTTGCTAAAAAAACACTCATGTTAGTGGATCAATCTCTTTCAGAGAACAAGTGAATACATCTCTTTTTATAATTCAAGTGAATAAATCATTAATACCCAAAGAACTACAAATTTAGATTTCTATTTCATGGATCAAGTAGATAATGTCAAATATGTTGATACTAATTACTTACATATCTATACACAAGTAAGAACTTAAAAATAATAACGAAAATAAAATTAAGCGAATGGATAATAATGTAGTGGTCTTGATAATTGTATGGTTGATTCGTGTTCCACACCAACTTGCCGAATATTTATATATAACAAACAAAAAAAATAGTGTTACGTCTACGTAATTCTTTTTCGGTTCGTCACACTCATTACAAAAAAACAAACATTTGTTGTAGAATATTAATAAATTACAACTTGTTGTAAAAGTGGCATATACTATAAAGTCTATAATAAACCTCTTTATGTGAAGCGAATCATGTAAACCACTAGAATCCTATGAACTCTTTTTAGGAGAAGCCTCGGTTTTAAAATTTAGAATGTACAAACAATTTAATAAATAAAAAAATTTCTTTTTCGTTTTTGCGATTAGAGATTTAAAAAACAAACAAATTTATTTTATACTATTGGAGATTTTGACATCAACGTCAAATTAAAAATATGGTTCTAAAACCAACGAAATGTTGGTCCAATTGTAAAATGTACTAGTTACTGACAAAATCATCATTCATCATGCACCACTAATTCATTATCATCATAACATATAGTATATTTTTAACTCTTTTGAAACAATGTCTTTGAAATTTTTTAAGCAAAAAAAAAAAAGTTCTTAGAAATTTGGTGAATCCAGTAACAATGTGACTCAAATTCTTTTAGTGATTGATCTATAAATACTTCTCTAAAATTGGATTAGAAACATTTAAACAAATAACGATAAAAAAAAAACATTTACACAAATATAAAATGAATGTGAATGCACAAGATACTTCAGCCCAAATTTTCACGTTGCAGGCTTTATTACTTGTGTGGGCCTTTAAGGCCCAATCCCCTCAATATCTTCTTTTTAGAAACACTTTTAATATGAAATTTAATATATACCCTTTATTCCATTTTATAAGTGTTTGTAGATATTTTATTTTGATATTTCATATTAAAATATTATTTTGTAGATATTTATTTTTTTTCTATTTTATAAGTTTTTTTGAAATATCTATGTAAATATTTGATTTATTTAATCCAATTATAAATTGAAAATTTTTCATATTATCTATGAAATATTTTGATATTCCATTTTAATATGAAATAATATTTTTAATAAAAAAAACAAGATTTTTAAATTTTTTTTTATCTCAAAATACTTATATAATAGAAGTATTTTGGATGTTTTTTTTAACTCGTATTTTTGGATGTTTGTTATCCAAATCTAAGTAATATATAATCTTATTATAGTAAACATTTCTCAAATTTTTTTTTTGAATTAAAAATCCCTAGTAGTTAGTCAAGTTTAATTTATTAAAATAATTTTATTAATTTCTTATAACTAATACTTAATTAAAAGATGGGAGAGTTACAAAAATACACCTTTGTATTGTCTGTTTTTCAAAAATACCCCTGTTTGAAAAAATTTTATTTTTACACCTCCCTTTTTAATGAAAAAGACCATTATACCCCTAGATTAAAAGAAACCCTAAATGTTAAACCCTAAACCCTAAACCATAATTCCTAAACTTTAAACCCTAATAGCTAAACCCTAAACCCTAATCACTAAATCTTAAACCCTAAATCCTAAACCCTAATATTTGAGGTGTATATTTGAGAACCATTAAAAGACACGTGTAAATGTAAAAATTTTTTTCCTTTTAAATGTATTTCTGTAAATTAATCTTAAAAGATTTGGTTGGTACAAAAAAAATACTTAATGTGAATGTTGGTAAAAAGAGAAAAAAAAGATCTGAAATAATAGCTGATGGAAAAAAATCTTAAGCATTAGCCTTTTAGTTAAAATTTTTAGAACAACTAAAAAAATTTAAGAATTGTGTTCTTTTTTTTTCCCCTTAATAAAAATTTAAGAATTGTGTTCAATTTCAGTTTCGTCGTTCTTGTGTTTTTGATTCTCTTCTCCAATAAGAAGATTCTCTCCGTTACATTTGATTTAATTTTTTTTTGTTCTCTCTCCTTTTTCTCCGCCGGCGATTCTCCGTCATCTAACAAACCCTAGCAACCTTCTTCCACCGTCGTCTTCTTGCTTCTGAATCGGTAAACACTAACGAACTCCTTCTTCTCGTTAAGCTCTAATCAGTGAGAGAGATTCAACTTTCGAATCGAATGTAGATGATAGTGATTTCGTTGAATTTTTCTGGATTTGATCGTTCGTGTTTAACGGATTTTGATTTTGCGTTTGTTCTTATTAGTTTTTGAAGCTTTTTTTTCTTTAATGGCGGACACTGAAATGCAAGAGCAAGATGCTGTGCCTTCTGGTGGTGCTGCTGATACTGTTGATGTTGATACGAAAGGTGTTGAAGATGAGACTGTGAAGGATTCAAATCCAATTGAAAAACCTGTGAAGGAGGATAAGACTGTTACTTTGGAGAGTGATGTTCATTTATCTGATGCTCCTCTTGTTGCTAATGAAACCGAGGCTAATGAAGAGGTAGGCGGTGGTGGTCAGGAGAACAGTGTCGATGAGAAGAACGGTGATGTTCATTTGTCTGAGAAGAAGATTATGAGTGATGGTGGTCAAGAGGAGAAAACAATGGAGGAACCAACTCCGTTGAAAGGGGAACCATCTACTCCTCATGTTGTGAGTGAAAGTGTTAAGAAGTGGAAGACATGGTTGCTGAACGATTCTGAGGTAGTCGAACCACGTTTCTGTATGCAGCGGAAAGAACATTGCGGGTCATCATTACAAATTCACATCTGTGTTACAGGTCAGGGAAGTTGATGAGGCAGGGACGCCAGAGGATCAAGAGGCGTTTATTAAAGAAGTTGAGGCCTTTCACAAGGAGAATTTCCTGGAATTTAAAGCCCCGAAGTTTTATGGACAGCCTTTAAATTGTCTAAAGTGAGTTGCTGCAGAATTGTTGCTTAATTCGTGTAGAATTCGTTATAAGTGGTTGGTCCTTGTCTTACTCGTGCATGCTTTGATTTGCAATATAGGCTATGGCGAGCCGTCATCAAGTTAGGTGGCTATGACGTGGTAATTATCCACTTTCTTTCGTTAGAAGATGTCATGTTTGCTAAGATCTTATCCTTCCACACTTTCATTTAGTAGCTTAAAAATCTGTTTAAGACTAATTGTTTGACGCCCCATCTATGTTTTGGGTGGTGGATAACAAATGAATTACAATATGGTAATGCTGTAAAGTTGTTATATTTGCTTATGTATGAGAAAGTTATCTAAGACCAAGGAATGGCTTCCGGGAGGGAATTAGTTAAATGCCCTTATATGTTAAATTGTTTGAATTCTGTCAATGTCGATAGGACTAGATAATGTTTGACAACTGAATTATTTTACTGCCCTTTGCTTTGTTTGGAAGTTTGCAACTCAAATCTAGTCCCAGTTGGCTGAAATTGTATGGTTTGTTTTTCGTTTTCTTATATAGGTCACCACATCTAAGCTATGGCGGCAAGTTGGAGAATCTTTCCATCCTCCAAAGTATGTTTTTTCCCCCCTTAAACTCCGTAATCTACCTGTCTGTGTATGATTTTCATTTTCCACATTGTTTTCAATTGTCTTATTCAGGACGTGTACAACAGTCTCCTGGACATTCCGCATTTTCTATGAGAAGGTGAATTTCATTTTTTGTTCTTAAGTACGGGATATGCATCAGGATTAGTAAGTCTGTACTTGTCAGACGATTCGAGACTAAAGAGTTTGATTTTTTGCCGTGGTTAAGTAGCCTATAGACTGTCTCTCTTTTTGGAACATTGAATGTCATTTTGGATTTCTAATTTTCTATCCTATCAATAATCAAATATATGGATGTTGATACCTTGTGATTTGTATCTTATTCTCCAAGTGCAGGCGCTTTTAGAGTATGAAAAGTATCTAAGGCAAAACGGTGAACTTAACCTTCCTGGTTCAGCTTTTCTTCCATCTTCTGGCCTTGAAAAGGAGGTTAGTATTTTTTATGCATTAAGGTAGATGAGCACCTCATAATAGTTATCAATGTACTTAGAATAGATGAAGTGAAAGGTCCGGAGTTATTTTCAACATATAAACATGGTGAGTTATTTTGGTCATGCCTAATAGAGGGAAAATAAAACGGGGAAGGCCGTAAGAATTATTATGTACATGACTGATGACCCAGATAATTATCCTATAAGCTTTAGAAAACGGAAATATCAACTTTACATGCCTCCCCTGTTTCTCTTATTACATAAGGTCACTTATGTAGGCAAGTAGCCATCAAGGTTCTGGATCAGGTAGAGCACGAAGAGATGCTGCAGCTCGTGCTATGCAAGGTTGGCATGCTCAGCGCCTTCTTGGATCTGGGGAGGTTACTGAGCCTATTGTTAAGGTATTTATCTATTTAGATCTTACAACGCTTCATGATTGACCATTACACAAACTTGCGCTCTACCGTGATGCTGTTTTTACTTCCTTCGTTTTAGGATAAAGGCTTGAATTCAACCCCAAAGCAAAAGAACCTTAAAAACATCGGTAATATCCTTAAGCAGCTGCTATTTCTCTTTGATTTACGAATGGTTAACTAATGAAGCAGACAAATGTTTAAATTGTTTTTTTTTCTCTCAGGTGTGCAGAAACAAAAAACAGCAAGTGGCATGGACGTTGTTTTATCACATGAAGCAGACAAACAGTTACGAAAGCTAATCATCTCCTTTATATTTGTGTCTCTTATGCAAGATCGGTTACTTAGCATTTTGTGACTTGAACATGTTAATATGACTCAATACTAAGGTTTCTCATTTTCTTTCTTTTGTCTTATTGAAAGCTCTGAGATTAATCATACGATTCTTGGCATAATAGGTCAGCCGCCGAGGTTATTGATGTTGGACCCCCTGCGGATTGGGTGAAGATAAATGTCAGAGAAGCTGTGAGTACCTCTCTACCTCTTCTTCTCCCATGTATACCTAATTCTTAAAACTAGAGGCAACCCGAAGAAAGCTGCAGTTTCACTCGTTGTTTTGAATATGAATTTTTTTGTCGTCTATATTTACAGAAAGATTGCTTTGAGATATTTGCACTTGTACCTGGACTTCTTCGCGAAGAGGTGAGCAATTTTCCTTGGAACTCAGTCTCTTAAGGCTTCTTTATCAGTTTCCGTTAATGGCATGCTCAGAGAGAGAATATTTTTAGTACAGAGAGTCATTGATCGGTATAAAAGCAGTACATATGTCCTGTTTTCTTCAATATAGTTGCGAGCAGCGAAGATGTTTGAAAGATTAAAGTAGATAAGACCGATAAATAGATACTGGATTCTAAGTTTTGCTTTGCCCGCGGGATTTAGTTAAATCAACATAAGTTTTGCTTTGTTTCTTTCAGGTCCGCGTTCAATCAGACCCTGCAGGGCGGCTAGTTATAGCAGGCCAACCCGAACAGCTTGACAATCCCTGGGGAATCACACCCTTCAAAAAGGTTAGATTCGAAAACTCCAAACAGAACGATATTATACTAACTACGGTCCAAGTCAAGTCTTGTGATGTTTACTTCGGTTTTGTTTAGATTGTAACCTTTCCAGCAAGAATCGATCCTCTGCACACATCAGCGGTCGTAAGCCTACACGGTCGACTATTTGTTCGAGTCCCATTTGAGCAGTGACGACGGCTCGGTCTCGACTTCTTTAGATATAACCCTGTGTGTCCTTTGGTGAATTTTTTCCCCATTGAACTCTTTTGTGTTTCTTTAGGAGTTAGTTTGTATCAGAACAAGTTTAGTAAGAAGCAAACATTGTAATAACTTTGACCGTAACTTGTTAAGTTGTGTGGAGATTTCTAAGTAGAGAAGCAATCAAAAAACATTTTATGTTTCCATTAAAGCAATCAAAATATCCATCTTTAAATTTGTTGATATTTTTAGGAAGAAAATTAAAAAGGTAAAAATATTTTACGAAACATTATATTGCAATCAGCATTATGTGATTCTTTTACATTTTCAAAACGTTTTGTTTATGAATAATTTTGTTTTTTTTGATAACTCGAGTGTCTTGGCCCCACCGAAGTGGTTCAGACTAGCCGGTCGGGATCAGTTTCCGCTGGGTGGGGATCGAACTCGCATGGTGTTAACCATACGAACTCGTCTAGGCCACGATGTTCCGGACAATAATTTTGCTTTTGTCATTCTTAATTTAAGTTTCTTTGTTTTATGCGATTTTTGATCAATTTTGGTTTTAATTAAGGATTATATGAATTGAAAAACTAAA
This sequence comes from Anastatica hierochuntica, assembly GCA_900406275.1. Lineage (NCBI taxonomy): Eukaryota > Viridiplantae > Streptophyta > Magnoliopsida > Brassicales > Brassicaceae > Anastatica > Anastatica hierochuntica. Next base: position 19,753 of record OVAN01000615.1, read on the forward strand.
ACATTCTCTTATTATTATGTAATCTTTAGAGTTTGTGTAAGAATTTTATTTTATTTAAGGTCATTAGTATAACCAACCATAATAAAAATTGCACTAAACCATGCTTTACTTGGTGTAATATATCTATGATCATAGTTTTATTTTCTAGAAAAATGTATATAATATGTATCAGTAAAAATCATAAGCAGACATTTGCATTTACTTTCAAGTATCAGCGTACGTAGAAAAAAAAAAGAGACAACATTTTCTATAGAATTTTCAGTAAAACAAAATAAAATAAATTTATATTTTCTTGTCCTCAGTATATTTTGATGCTCAATTTGCATGTATGGCACATGACGAGACCACATTGAAATCTTCAAAAGATAAAGTCTTAAACCCTTTGATTCTCTTTACATGCTTCATGCCCTAAAAAGCCAAAATAATATGAAGCTATATGAATCTCTCATCATTTAAAATAACAAAGTAAATTTTAAATAAACTAGCAAATATAACCTACTTGGTTTGCGTTAAATATTGTGGCTAAATCACCATTGAAAAAAAATAAAAATAAAATACACTTGAAGTTACTTAATTTCTTAGTACACATGACAAATTAAATTATCCCTAACTCATTGGAGATATTTCACTACAAAATTCTTTTTGGACATGCATTGGTCATGTAAAAGCTTTTACTTTCTCATAGATACTAAATTTATTTTTATATGAAACTTTAAAATTTATGTGTTTTCTTTTCATTTTTGACATTACATATTTTCCCTAGGGACTTGATACATTCTTCATTTTCACACATCTTGGTACTCAAAAACTCTACTTTGTTTTGTTGTTGCAGAGTGTCCTAATCATCTAAACTGAAACTGATGAAACTCAAAGCCAAATGTTTCTCATGACTTGGTTTTGGCAGGTCATGTAATGTTCACATTTCTGTCATTAACCTAGTCGTTGTAACCGTCGAAAAATCATCTCTTTTATGGTATGTTTATATCGCTATAGCGGACAAATAACATTTTTCGTAATGGTACATTTTTATTACCGTAACCGCTCTTTAATTTAAACTTTTTGTAAAATTTTTTAAAAAACCTTATCTTTCGTTTTTTCATAAATTTTAAAAGCGTTATTTCTGTGATTGGTCGATAAAATCGAAGAAATATTCATATCAATCTCATCGAAAAACAAAGTAGAAGTTACTTGGTTAAAACATGTATAATCATTAATTCAGGTTTCTATGCATAAACTTGATTTGAAGTCCTTCAATAAGTTAAATGTTATAGAAGTTAAATGTTATAGAAGGCTCTTTAATCATAATAAGATATTCTTTAGGTTCCCAAATCTCATAATCTTGATGATTTCATGTATGTAGTAACTAAATGAATACACTAAAAAGAATAAAATTTGATTTGTTGGTTGATTTACATAGAGAAATAAATTAGGTTGTTACCTTTTATATCTACCACAAAAAGGGAATAAAACATACTAATATGAGCCATGTATGTTTGAACTATCAATAAATTTATTTTTATCAAGACAAAGGTTTAAGCCATATAATTAACTTTTAATATAATTTTTTGTGAAGTCAAGCATTATAACAAATAATATTATATGGCTACTGACTAAAAAATTTAACAAGGAGCAAATGTAAATGGAAAAGTACACGAATTCAAGATTCAAGAAAACGGAATTTAAAAAACAAAGAACTCAAAATAATTCAGAAGAAGTCATTATCATAAAATGATTATTTATTTTCAGAAATTAAAATTTTAAATTTATAAGCTATTTCACGAAAACATAAATTTTTTTTTTCAATTTCTAGAAATTAGGTGGTCTTGAAGCGGCTCCAACTCCCCAACCAAGCAAATGATCATAACCACTCATGTTACCTCTTAACTCTCCTTGTCCACCTCTAGACGGTGGTGATGCTGACGTGGCCGGTGGTGGACCTCCTCCTCCTCCTCCTCCTCCTCTTCCTCCGGCTTCTCCGCCACCTTCTTCATCTTCGAGTGGAAGAGTTTCAAAAGTTGCGTTGGCGAATGATGCAGCCATTAGTATCACCGGACCGGAAGCCACAAGTGGGCCCACCACTCTTCCGCCGATCACTTGACCTTGACCACCGGACAGAAAGATCGATAAACCGCCGGATCCCGGCGGAGCAGGAGGCGGAAGAAACGTGCCGGTAAGGGAAAGAATCTCAAACCTTCCATGTAAAGTCACAACCCCTCCGGCAGCTCCACCTCCACCACCATTACTCCCATGAGTAGTCATCGGCGGCCGGAGACCGATGTTAACCACCATGCCATTGCCACTAAGAACGGAGACGCCTCTTCCTCTCTGACGAGCATAAGTATTAACACTCTCAACTATATCCGCTCCCGTTGAGATTTCAAGAACATGAGATCTAAGCACGTTGGGGCTATCTCTTGTCACCACCACCGGTGGCTTCGGCTTATTCTTAGATCCCGGCGGGCGTCCACGTGGACGCTTCCCGGGAGTCGAGCCTGAGGTAACCGGGTCAGAATCAGGCTGACCCGGTTCCTTGTTTGAGTCAGATTCATCATCTGACTCATGAGGCTGAGGCTGAGACTGCTGAAGTTGAAGATGAGGTTGAAGTTGATGATGAAGCTCAGGTCTAAAAAGGTTGTGAAAATATGTAGAAGCTCCTCCGGTTTGATCATAACCACTCTCCATCATCACCACCGCGGCATCTACTGAATCTTGATCTTCTTGAAGTTCATATATAATGATCTTTGTGAAGGTGTGAGGATCTATTCATATAGGAGAAAACTTTTTAGAGATCAAGTGTGTGAAGGAAGTCAAATTTCAGGGAGTGAATAGCCAATAACTTGAGTTGATCGGTTACACAAACCGACAAAAAACCAAAGCAAAGAGACACAAAACACAGAAGAGGATGATACTTGTGTAGTAAAAACCCTAACTCGCTTTAGGGCAAAGAGATGAGCCAGATTCTTCACTTGATACGGTGTCGTATTAAGTGATATTTGTGAGAAAAAAAAGAAATGAAAATTTTTTAGAAGCTTTCATGTGCTTGAGAACTGAGTGACTCTGCAAAATACTTTTCTTGAACGAGGAAAGCAAAAAAAAAAAAAAAGTAATATGGACATAACGAGAAATTAGCTGAAAATCATTCCTTTAAATTATTTATAAAATTTAAGTATAATACACATATGGTTGCATATATTAATTACTCGAACGGATTGTATATATTACTATATTATATACACATTAATTAATCGATACATAAATATATATTATATATACATGAAATCTTCTGAAGACAAAGGTCTCGAGTGTTCTTCTCTGAATATATTCGTTTTCTTTTTTTAGGCTTATAGCTTTCTAGATTAGAAAATAAATTTCTTATATTTGATCCATATCTATTATTAGTTTTTTTAACTTTTGCTTTGGAATCCTAACAATTAAAACTTTAGACTTAAAACTTAAAAAAAGGAATATGAGAAAAAAACGTTTGCAATTCTAAATTGGAGTATAGGTTAGAGGAGTTTTAGAAATTTATTTGCAATTTTAATTCTTTGAAGAACTCTTTTGTTGCTAAATATTATCATATAGAAACTAGAACATGATTTACCAAAGTAATTAATGGTTTAATGCTTCTTCTAAATTATTGATACTAAAATACCCATAATTGATGGGTTTTTATCTCTAATTAAAATATTCACTTCACTATATATAGTTTAGCCATGTTCAGAAAATGAAATATTTTGGTATTAACAAATTGTTGAAAAAATCCAACTAATCACGTTAAAAATGCATACATGTAACGCCCTTTATTTACAATTTCATTTTCTTCTAATGTGATTGAAATTATCTGAGTACAGTGTTAATTTGTCTTGGTAGATGATGAGCTTAAGCTATTTTAAAAATGCATTGCAATACTGATAATTTAATGGTAACTAACCAATAATATATATGTTATTCTCTCCATTTCTTTTTTTTTTTGTTAAATTATTCTCTCCATTTCTGCATCTTAATTTTTTTTAATGCATAATTTGCAAAGTAATTCAATTTTAATCATATTATTTTAGTGTATCATAAAAGAAAAAAAAATATTTCTTACAAAAGGATATGAATCTATTTACTAAAATATAGTTATTCATAATATTCCCTCATCTATGTTGCTACTCGATTTTGATGGTGGCAAGTTATACATTAAAGTAATTGAAATTTTTATAATAATTTTCTTTTTTTGGTTAAGTTGGTGATCTATTGTTTATGAGTTAAATTACCTAATGTCACTAACTCTTACCAAAGTGTTTTCCACTTGTTAAATAGGTATAATTATATATCCACTTTTACTGTATTAGAGAAGAGGGGCGGATATAACTAAGAATTAATCTATATGGTTTAGTAGATAAGGACGAATAATGAATTATCAAGATTGTTAATAATAGTACTAAAGGAATCTTGATGAGCATATCAAAACTTTATTTTCATAAGACATGTGTGCATAACTACAAGCATTTGTGTGCACACATTAACATATTAGTACTTTATTTCATGTGTAAGCTTTAGAGTGTGAAAACTAGTATCATATAAATCAACTGAAAAATTTATAGAATTAACGAAGAAGTCACGGATTCGAACTATATAAAGAGTTGTTGGTCCGAGAAAGACGAGTATTTTATCTGGATTAATTTTGTTTTTGAAGACTAAAAGTCCATGAACCTGAACCTCCTGATGATAAGAAAAAAAAAGTTCAAATAACATAATTGTAACACCTCTTTATGGGTTTGCATATCTATTCTCTCATACGGTAGGAAAGTGTTATTTTGGAAAATTTTAAAGAGTTGAATATTGTATCTACAAATCAATCATGCAATCTTTTTCTATGTTTTGTCCTCGCTTACACGATTTTAAAAATCAATTTCCAAAAAGGTTAACACTATTTTAGCATAAACACGATTAACTGTGAAATTCTCTCAGAACGATAAGTTACATGTGAAAACAAATGCACTATGATGACATAGCGTAATCAAATCAATCATAAACCAACATTTTTTTATAAACCGGAGTCTCACAATAAAACTTTTAAGTGTATTTGTGCCACCATTTCACAACATATTTCGAAGAAAATCAAGGCTAAGTGAGTGAGATTTTAAATGATACCTTAAAAAGAATTCCTCAAGATATAGCTACAACTTGTAACGAAACGTGAATCTTGGGACGAGGAGGAGAAATTGTATGTAAATGTATGGTGCACAAAAAGAAAAGTATGTAAACATGTACGTATGATTATTGTTAAAGCAAAAACAAGACTCGATCGGAGCCGTTCGTTTTTACATGACAGGTGTAATCGGACGACTCATGACATGGCGATGCAATCTCACAGTCTGCTTGATCACACGTGCACAGAGCAAAAGTCACGTGCGGTCAAAATTTCAGAGCAGAAGCTGAGCTGTTTAACCACGTGGAAGTTGTCGGAAGCATCGGTACTTGATCCACGTGTATGTATCTTAAATACTTCGAACTCTCTCGTATTTATTTATTTATTTTATTTTTACAAGATTTCTATCAAAATTCTAAATTTCAATATCCAAAGTTTCAATATATATATGCTTTTGAAAAATGATTAACCGCATTATTTTTTTATTTAAACTTTTGATTTCATATGAGACTTTGGATTGTATTCTAATATATTTACATTGGTTTTATTAGTCGAATCCCCTAAACTACAATCTAAAATGTCATTTAACGATTTATTAGAGTTAAACATATATTCTACCATAGTTTTCTACAAAATTATCATTAAGTTTATCATTGAACTAAAACCTTTGTGACAAAGTCATTTGTAGTATATTGTATATGATAATACATTCGGATACCAAACATGTGACTTGCTCACCTTTCAATCTTGCATGATGCATTGCATCTAATGGAAGACTAGTGGTAAAGTAAGTACTATGAATCAAGACCCATATGAATCTCTCCCCATCCTTATTTCTTCGTGTCATATGTTGAATTGAGATAATCTCTAGGTTCATCCATACATAGTTAAATATTATCGTCTAGATCGATCTTGAAGCATGTCGAATGAAACATTCATCTCGATTCTCAAAATTTTAAAGTTAATATGCATATATCGACTGATTCCCAAATCGAAAAAATAAATTCTACATAAAGAATTCAACTTCCAAAACCGTAAAAATTTATAGCCCCAAAATTTTTAGAGTCGGTCCACTATGCATATGTGCATAGTGAATGATTATATTAGTGATCAAAGAAAATAAGTTACATGGCTACATGAATAAGTTGTTGACAGTGTAATTTGCTATAGAATCCAATGAAGCGATTGATAAAGAAAGAAGTCTATTGAATTGTTGACTAAAATGTCAAAAAGAAAATGTTGAAAGAAAATATGATTTATACTAATTTACAATCCATTGAAAACTTTAACAAAAGCAGATAGTAAAACAAGAAGATTAGGGGACAACATTTTATATCACTTTTCTCAATTCCATATAGCTTTTGGCGACTAGTAACCCCATCCACCAATTATTTTATTAGCTTTTCTTTTTGTCGGCTATTTTATTAGCTTTAAAGCCGAAAAATGTGACAAAACCAAAACTAAAAAGATGAAATAAACGAGCATATATAACTTTATTATTATTATTTTTTGCTTTTTTTCCAAATGAATAACGAGCATATATATATCTTTGCAACTTTTCTTTCGTATTTAGTCATTTAGATTTGAACAACATATACACTAACGATGAAGTAAACTTAAAAATGGTCACGGTGACCTTGTGTTTCTCGGATCATAATGGTGTTAGCTTAACAAATAGTGGACATAGAAAATGTGGAGTGTTAAGGATGATTTTGTTTGTTTATAATGAAGAGGAGAAAATTAATTAATCTTCAAAGTATCTCTCTCTCTATCTTAGCCAACTATTAGATGGTAATTTTAGATGCATAATAATATAAAGGTTCATAACAATTTGGAGTTGGATGGATGATAAGATAACATCCAAGTGATAGGAGGGAGCAAGGGCATATCCTTCTTTCTTCGTATTTGTTTAGAAGCCGAAGCATCAAACCATCAATCCCAAATTGTATCACCAATGTGGGTTTGGAAAAAATCGAGAGTAACTCGAAGACTTATGTAAACGATCAAGGATCCTACCTCTATTGTTGGGATCACGATCAAAACCCTGCCTATTGGTCGCAACAATAGAGGCAAGTTGAGACCGGTGGAGTGTCATCTTTATTCTTTTTAAGTGGTTGGTTCGACTAGGGTCCTTTGGTTGCAACCCGTGGAATGTCATCTCTATTCTCTTCCTACCAAGTCTGGATCCTCCTATGGAGTTGGACTTAGTATGCTTCTACGAATTTCGTGTACAGCTAGTCATACAAAGTTTTAATACAAAGTTCAAAGCTGGCAAAAACGGATCACCTTTTCGGAGCAAAAAGTTAGTGAAGTTAAAATACCTCCAGATGCCATAAGTGGGTACATACATCGGAACTTGATACTTAACACAAGAAAAGAGATATAGCCAATTACAAATAATCGAGATAAAGCATAAGATTTCAAAACGCGATAACGGAAGCAGGAATGAGCGTTAAGCAAATAGGCCGACATTATTTGAGTCGAGAAGAATGACTCTTGAAGTCTATTGATCACTCAACCTAGTGGACCAAAAGAAACTTCTTTTTTTTCCCCTTTTGATACATACAAATGCAAGATTGAGGAATATTATATAGGTGGACTCTTCTGGATGTAAGAAGATCCCAACAACTACTAAAGAGAGATGTCCCAACACAAATAAAAAAGGAGAAACAAGCAGAGAAAATTTCTAAGAGAGTGGCACTCAAATTCCCAAAACGCAACTTCATAAATTTGATCATCATAATATAGACAACATCACTTTCTCTAACAAACAAAAGACAAAGCACAGACAGATCAAAATGAACACGAATTATCCATGAGTGAGAGAGAATGTGAAAATCTCAAATCTCTCTCAACAACAACAACAACAAACAAACAAAAACAGATTCAAGTCAAACAAAAGTAATAATAACAAAACAAAGTTTATTATTGAAACAAAAGAGCCATCAAGCACATGGCTAAATCTCTCCACGAGAGAGGCCTGACCTTCTTTGGCCTTTTTCAGCCATCATCATAAGATAGAATGATGAATGATCATCATGTTGTTGTTGTTGTCGTCGTTGTTCCAGATATATCGCGGCTAGATCTGTTGTATTTCATGTGACTCTTCACTAATTGTCCAGCTGCTATTGCTGACATTAGTGATAACTCTCCTGCCAATACCGCTCCCGCAACTACCGTCGCTAGCCTCCTTGAGTTCATACCGGGCGACTCCTTGCTCGCTCCTTTAACTCCTAGCAGGTTTAAACACGCTGATTGCGACGCAAGTTGTGTTCCTCCTCCCACTGTCCCAACCTGAAAACAATCCCAAAGTCAAATCTCATATTAAAAAACGGACTTCGATGTGATCTGATAGATGATCGAATTTACCTCAATAGATGGCATAGTGACTGAGATATGGATATCTTTGCCGTCGTTAATGGCTTCCATCATTGTGATGCATTGAGAGCTTTCGACGTTTTGAGCTGGATCCTGACCAGTAGCTATGAATACAGCTGATACTATGTTGCTTGCGTGAGCGTTGAATCCGCCCAGAGAGCCTGCGACAGCAGACCCCGTGAGGTTCTTGAGCATATTGAGTTCAACTAAAGCAGCCACGCTTGTTTTCAAAACCTTGTTCACAATCTCTCCTCTGATTACTGCCTCGCAAACAACTGATTTTCCTCGTCCCTCGATCCAGTTCACAGCAGCAGGTTTCTTGTCAGAACAGTAGTTACCTGACGAAATCCAGAAGCAAAGATAACACATCTAAGAATAAAGCTTATAGTTTTTGATCTGTTAAATCATATCAACCACATACACAAAGACGGAACTCACCAGAGATCCCGATCACATCCATGTCGGGGAAATCCTCGGTGAGATACTCAAGAACATTCTGCACACCTTTGGAAACCATATTCATCCCCATCGCATCACCAGTGCTACAACTGAACCTTACATACGCATTCTTCCCCGCGATTGTACACTTAACACTCTGCAGCCTCGCGAATCTACTTGACCTGCATTCACAAAAATCACCCATTTACAAACTTTTCAATCCTCAAATCAAAACCGTTCCGCAAACAATTTCGACACAAAAGCTTAAAGAAGATTCAAACAAGTTCTCATCAATGGCAAAGATCTCTAAACTTAATACTATCCACTAAACGTAATCTCGCAATCATACTAGAACTCAACCAAATCAAACCTGTTGAAAACGACAGCCAAAGTCTCGAAGTTCTCTGGATTCTCCAAGAAGAACTTAAGCTCAGAAGCTCTTCTCGCCGAGGCGAATCGGACCACAGGTGCTCTAGTCATACCGTCTTTAAGAACGGTACTAGTCGCTCCGCCGGAGACATACATAGCCTTGCAGCCTCTATTAGTACTAGCAACAAGACAACCTTCGGTTGTAGCCATTGGAACAGAGTACTCATAACCATCAAGCAACAATGGTCCAGCGATTCCCACAGGAATCTGAACATATCCTACAGGCATTTCACAGCATTGTCCCAATATCGATTCGTAATCGAATCCATCTAAAGGTAATCCTTCAATCGATCTTCCTGTTATCCTCTGCAACGCCTCACGACGAATCGACGCCGCTCTTTTGCAATCGCCGAGACGAGATTCGAGAGAGTACGACGGAATCACACCGTCGATTACTGATTTCACAATCTCCTCGTCTTCCTCAGGAAGCGATTCCGTAACGATAGGATCCGGATTAGGAAATTTAACGATCTGTTGCGGCGGCGGAGGAGGAGGAGAGCAGGTGACAAGGCGGTGATGATCGTCGTTGATTAAGAAATTAGTATCGGAATCGGAGGAATCAACGAGATCCCAAGCATCACCGGAGGCGCGTGAGATAAATGACTGAACAAAGTCAATACCAAAAAACCCTAAGAGATAGATAAAAGAAGCTATGAGAGCTATAATAGCACCAAGCTCGGTGATAGTAACGACGTGAAGAGGCGTATTGCAACGGATCTTGTCACGCCACCGACGGAGAAGGTAATAAGCGACGGAGAAGAAGAGAGTGAAGAAGAAGACGTTGGTGAGGTAGAGAGGAAGAGGAAGAGCATCGGAAGCTTTTGGAGGAGGAGGAGGAGGACGGCGACGGTTATCATCGTCGACGACGGTGGAAGGAGGAGAACGGTAGGAACCGTTAACCGGCGGCGGTTTAGGAGGTCTCCGACGAATATCCATTGGAGGAATCTCCAGCGAGAGAGGGAGAATGTGTGAGGTGGCGTGATAAGTGTGGAGATGAAAGAGAGATTTATCAATTTTTATAGGAGACTAACGCGCTTTTCTGTTTTGGAATTTAGTTAGTTAAAAATTTCTAATTTTTTACTTTCAGTATTTTTACTTTTTTTACTTATTAGTTATATCATCTATTATTAGGATTTTTCTTTTTTACCGTAATGTGAATGTGTTATTTTATTTGAAAAAAAATGTTGGACAACTCAGCCTAATATATTTTTTTTTCCACCAGCCTAATATATTTATAACATCTCATATTTCAAGAGAGACATCAATATTTAGGTAATTTTTGGACCTGCCAAGCAAGACTAAACAGTTGAGAAAGATAGTAATTTATTTATAGTAAAAAACATGTAAAGATTACACCAGAAAAGATCGAGAAATTTAGGTTTATTGTAGCTGTTTTGTCTTAATAGATTGTGTAGATGTGTAGATTCTCGTGTATGTCGATATTAGAGTATGTGTTCTCATATATACAGTAGATTATAGATGAAAGAAATGTAGATATCTCTTAGATATTTTGTAGATCAGTGGAATTAACAAAAATCTCTGATATAAGAAATATTTTTTTATATCCTCGTTCATTTCCTTTTGTAGATATTCGGATGAGTAAAATGAAACTTTTCGTTTCCGATGATAACGCTACTCTTGGTCGTGGATAGTCGGATTTCTCGTGTACTTGCTCTGATTTTCCTTTGACGTTATTATCTGGTTGTTTGAATCTGACGCTGGAGCCAGAAGGATTTATTAATCTTCATCGATCGATATTGTAGTGTTTGTAACAAATTGAAGCTCTAATTTTCTTATTAACTATCTTACGCCAAAGTCAATTTACATATACAAAAGAGAAAATAAACTTATGTTAAAGCTGCTAACGTATGTTTAATTTGATTAAATCAATTATTTATATGGTAGGATCAAAATTTGAAAAATTAAACTGATCTAACCGATATCTAATTAGTAACCCGACTAATATGATTCGATACGAATAAATTTAAAATTTAGCGTAAAAAACGTACAAACTAAGATCAAATTGTTTCAGGTTTGCAACTTCAAAAAAAGTCAGTTTCATCCCAAATTTTCGAGTTTTATCAATTAAATCCAAATTTAGAGTTTTTGACGTATTTTCTTTATTTTGTACATATCACAGCTTAAACCATATATGTTACATATTTTAACATATTATAAAATTTGAAATATAGTCTATCATATTATAGTATACTTTTGTAGTTAACAAACATTTTGATTTTTTTAATCTTGTTACTAAACCACAACTCCATACTCAGTTGACCCATTGATCTCGCAAATAATGACCATTACAATATGATTAATTTACATTTAGTTTTCATTATATCATTTGGAGTGGCATAAATAAGATGAATAATGATTTTTGTAATTATCGTCACAATTTTTCTTAACTTTTTTTTATGACATTACAATTTTTCTTAACTTATTTTTTGTAAAATACCCAAATATTTTTTTAAAAATTCTCTAAATCTTAAATAATATTTACCTATGGTTATTCGAGTATTTCACCCTAAAATTAAAGGGAAATTAGATGAAATAACCTAAAATTTATTTTTTAGTTTTTAACATCTCGCATTTAAAATTATAATTTTACTCCCACTTTTTTCCCTCCCAATTTTTTTTCTTCTTCATCGAGATAAAATTGTAAAACCACCATATTATTTAATTAATTTTCTTTTGTCAAAACCGCAAAACTAAATACTCATTTTTTTTGGTTATTTTGCCAATTCACTCAAAAATAAATATGTAAGTAGAAATAGTTAACAAAAATGTTTTATAACATTTAAACAATTATTGCACGTTCCTCTCACTTTTCTTTGTTTATCCTATTTGTTACTTCCATCATTGTAGTTAACAGACAATAATTCAAAATTCAGGATACGTCAATGATATTCTCGACCTATAATATCCATATTTATAATCATACTTGTAGGTAACGAGTCCATTTAATAATGTGGGCATAATAAATATTTTGTAAATAAAGTTCTCTACGTAAATTTATAAACTATAAAAACGTGTTGCTACGAGTAGTTTTCTTTACTTATTGAATCAAAGAAATTTGTTGTGATTAATTTGATAATTTCATTTGTATTATTAACTCATTAGCTTAAACTACCTAATATTAAAAAAAAACAAAGCGTATGAATCTTAGTTTCATTATATATATAGGAGATATCATGAATATATATTCCTTTTCTTATATCTCAATATCTCATGTTTTTAAAAAATATAGATATGGTTGTTTTATTGAAATCGATTTAAACGTTTTTTTAAAGATATGGTTGTCGGTAACAAAAATTTCTAATTCTTTGAACAAAATAGTTTCAAAATTAGTTTGACTGTCATAACTTACAACGCAAACAATAACATGAAGAAAAAAAATATAAAAGTGTATGTTATGTTTCATGTATTAATTAAAACTCAAAACCACCGGACAATATATCTCTTCAAACTTTCGATGTGTCTCGAAATAATGATTTTTTTAATCATTAGTATCGAGATTAGATAATTTTCCGAACCGATTTAATGGAGCTAGTATGGTTAGATTCTAATATCATGTTAAGTTTCATGAAGAAAAGTGTATATCTTTTTCTTATATGTCAATATCTCATGTTTTAAAAAAAATAGATATGGTTGTTTTATTGAAATCAATTTAAACGTTTGTTTTAAAGATATGGTTGTCGGTAACAAAAATTTCTAATTCTTTGAACAAAATAGTTTTAAAATTAGTCTGACTGTCATAACTCACAACGTACACAATAACATGAAATGTATGTTATGTTTCATGCGTTAAAATTCAAAGTTAATAATCTGACTTATATATTACTTAATATCCTTTTAAACTTTCGATGTGTCTCGAAATAATGGTTTTTTTAACCATTTATTTCGAGATTAGATCACTTTCCCAACCGGATTAATGGAGCTAATGTGGTTAGATAATAATATCATGTTAAGTTTCATGAAAAAAAATGTTTATTATGTTCCATGAGTTAAAACTCAAAACCAATGGACAATATGCGACTTATATATTACTTAATGTCTCATCAAACTTTTGATGTGCTTCGAAATAATAACTCTTTTTTTACGATTAATCTCGAGATCAAATCACTTTCCGAACCGGACAAATGGAGCTAGTGTGGTTAAGTTCTAATATCATGTTAAATTTCATGAGATTCCAATTCAAAATCAATTGACAACGACTGAAATTGGTTCATGTCACTTATATATATTGTTTAATATCTCCTTAAACTTCGTATGTGGCATCTTTTCCATTAGATAAATGTTTAAGCAGTGAAAAATTCAAAATATTAAAGTTACAATAAGTATATAACAAATAGATATAAAATATGTGAGTTGGGTCCATATGTATTTGTTTTGTCACGAAGCAATGAAAGTCACATTGTCACGTTCTATACATCTCTCGACATTACTCGAAGAAATCAGACAAATGAAACCAACTCCCGAAAGCAAACAAAACACTAGAAGAAAGTTTTAAAAAATAGATTTTGAATTGCTTTGCTAATATTTTTGGTTTTATTTGTTTTTTTGGTCAATACACTTTTGGCTTTTATATTTTTCAGATTCAATCACATAAACGCACGAATCCTTCTTTCGTTAAGTTACTTTAGGTTAGTGGTTATTGCTTATGTATGAAATTATCATGTGAATCAAAACTAAAGTTTTATTTCATCCAAACAATTAATTTCTCTTTTTGTACTACGTAATTTGAGTAATTATAGATAGATTTTACCGGTGTAATTTCTCGAGCCGATTGTCTCGCTAAACAAAAGCAAAAGCTTCTTTGTTCATCTATATAAGTATCACGGTTACTAGTAATTTTCTCCATAAGAGAGTATTTTAACGAAAATTTAATGAAATGGGTTTCAAAGAAAGAAAAAAAAATAATTTTTACCGGTTTTTTTCTGTTTTTTTGTTTATTCCACGATCAACAAATTTTGTTGCTGATTCGCTTGCGAACCGCACTATTTGTGCTAATATTTCTTTGATTTGTGAAGTTTAATAAAATCTCTTTGGTGAAAAAAAAGAGATAATTTTTACCGGTTGTATAAAATTAAAAATTAGTTTGGACTTGATTTAATAATCTAAGATTATTAAAAATAAGATTAAAATGGTCTCTTTGAACCGGAAAAAATAAATCAAATCCATATAAACTCTAAAGATCCTTAATGTATTGGATCTCTATTTGAACTTATTTGGGCTTGGGCCTAAGTGTTAACCAAAACGTCATCGTTTTAACCAGAGGAGAGATTCATTCTTTTCAGTTTTCTACCATTTGCTCTTCTTTAGAATCAAGAATCAAGAATCAAGAATCAAGGTGGAGACTGCTTCACATCGCATGCAGCCATTGAAAAGATCCTTGAGGTCACAAATGTTTTACTCTTGCTATATAATAACATGTCCATGTCTTATGTCTATTCATCATCTCTCTAGTGTTCTTTTTGCAGTTGCTATTAGATTCAGGGGAAACTTTTGAGTTATACACCAATTAGTTATTGTACAATCCAACATTTTCTTCTTTTATTCTTTGATTTCTTTAACATTTGTAGACTTTTCTGCATGTTTGTGAGATTAAAAATGTAAGCAGAGAGATCCACTCTACTAAAAGACTTGTAAATTTCTGAGAAAGATATCAAATTTGGCTTTGTCTTTTAGACCAAAGTGCATGATAAATTTCAAAGTCTCTTTTTTTTTTTCCTTTAGATTTTTCTTAAATGAAAAGTAAATCTCTTAGAAAGAGATCAAAAATGACTTAGAATATGTGGATCATAAAAAAATTTTAAGTCTTTTTTTCCTTTATTTTTTTATTAAAAAAAAACTTCAATATGTTTAAATGCTTAAGAAATTTTTTGAGATTTTGAGTTTTCATTAGTAATTTCATACAAACAAACAAAAATTTTGTAAAAATGAACTTGCAATCTTTTTATCCACCTTAAATCACTCCTAATTATAAGCTATTTCAATTAAAGATTGGTTGTTAAATTCAGTTATTGACTTTGTGTATAAATAACTTTAGGACCTTTCTTCTCTTTCCTTCACTTCAAAGATCAAAGTTTGCTCAAGAGAGAGAGAGAGTGATATGCCTCCAATGGCAGAGAAGCAAAGGGTTTGTGTAACTGGTGCAGGAGGATACATTGCTTCATGGCTTGTTAAGTTTCTTCTCTCCAATGGTTACACTGTCCATGGAACAGTTCGAGATCCTTGTAAGTAGTAGATTCTCTTTACTTTTGAAATATTCTCTGTTTCTTGATGTTTTGTATTGATTCTTTGTTTCTCTTAGGTGATGAAAAGAACTCACATTTGAAGAATCTTGATAATGCTGCTGAGAATCTGAAACTTTTCAAGGCGGATTTGTTTGATTTTGAAGGTCTTTCTTTGGCTATCTCTGGTTGTTATGGTGTTTTCCATGTTGCTTGTCCTGTTCCTTTTGAAGGAGTTCCTCTCACAGAGGCAAGTTTGCTTCAAATTTTTTGCATCTTCTTTTTCTTGTTTCTTGACTCACTTCGGTTAGGCGTGGGCGTTCGGATTTTCAGTTTCCTTTGGTCCGGTTTTTTCGGTTCTCAAAAATTAGGACCATTCGGTTCCTAAAATATTCTGGTTCGTTTCCGTTTGAATTAAGTAATCATTCATATATTAATTTTCAAATATTTTTTGGTACTTCTAGATATTTTTTGGTATATTTTCGGGTACTTTTGGATTTTTAAAAATATTTTTATATACTTTCAGTTTTTTCGGTTCTCGAAAATTGGAACCATTCGGTTATTTTCTAAATTTCAATTCAGTTTCAGTTCGTCTTTTTTTTGTTCTTTCATTTCGGTTTTTCGGTTCCAGTTATTATGCACATCCCTAACTTCGGTTCTTTATCGGGAAAACATTCAGGAAGAACTGATTAAACCAGCTCTAACTGGGACCAAGAATGTTCTACAAGCATGTACAGAAGCTAAAGTGAAGAAAGTTGTGGTTGTATCATCAATTGCTGCTGTTGTTTACAATCCTAAATGGCCTAGAGATGTTGCTATGGATGAAGATTCTTGGTCAGACACTCAATACCTTCACTCACTTGAGGTTAATGCAACTTCTTTCTTCTTCTCCTTTTGTTGCAAGTTTTGGATTTAGTAAAACATATGTGTTTTGTCCCTATGATGGGGATCTCAGGGATATTGGCCTTATTACTATCTTGCTAAAACATTTATGGAACGCGAAGCTCTTGAATGGAGCAAGAAAAGCTTAGTTAATGTTGTTACGCTTTGTCCCTCGGTCACCATTGGCCCTAGGCTACAATCCACACTTAACTCTAGTAGCTTGGGACTTCTCCGATTTATAAAAGGTGTCTTGCTTGTTCCTCATGCTTCTAATTGTACTCCAGTACGACATTTATACCCGATCAAGAGAGTCAGCATATCTTGGTTTAGTATTGTTTCATTCTTGAAAAAATGTTTGATGATTTGATGCGTCTTAGGCGGTACAAAGTCTTTATTGAGTGACCATCTCTATCTTGTGGATGTTCGCGATGTGGCGGATGCGATTTTGTTGGTGTATGAGAATCAAGAAGCAAAAGGAAGATACATATGCCAATCTCATGCACTTGACAACAATTCTCTTATAGAGAAGCTTAAGAATATGTATCCTAAACGCAACTTCCCCGAAAGGTAAAATGTTTTTCGCCTTCAAAACATCCAAGAATCATGTATGATTTGATCAAATGTGCAATGGCAGTTTCGCGGAGAAGAAAGAAAATGAGGTGAAGGATGAGATGATTCAGCTAAGTTCAGAGAAGTTGCAGAATTTGGGATGGAAGTTTAGGACATTAGAAGAAACCATTGATGATTCTATTGTGAGCTTTGAAGTTGCTGGTGATCTGCCAAAGCCATAGAAGATATTAGAGATGCTTCACTTTTGTTTTAAAACTCTTGAAAATAAAGTGATTCCATTGAAATGGTTTTTGGTTAAATCATTTCATTCTTAATTGTAATTCACTATGTTCTTCTTACAATATCTCATTAGTGTTCTTGTTTGGATAAAAATCTTATAGTAATTTACTCTTTATGTTTCATTTTTTTTACACAAAAGACAATTCTATTATTCAAACCTGAGGTGGTGTGGAGAGCCACACCGGAATAGAACAACCTAAAAAAAAAACAAAGAACGAAATTGTCTAGCTGAACGTGTTGGCTCGTCTGCTTTACGATTCGAACCCTTTGGAACATAGGATACCGTAGATCTTGGATAAAGTCTCCTCAACCTATTGAACTCTTCCAACTCCGTCTTGAATCATGACCACTCGTCAGATATGTCTATCATCAGTATAATATCTTGACTTTCTTTCCCAAAACCTTGAATCTTCGGATGATTCAACATACATTGTATAGCTCACACCAAAGCTTCAAATTATGCATGAAGAGGCGTAAATCTTGGTAATTGGTTCATGGACCCCAGCACAATGCAACCTCCATAATCGTCGTGTAATAACCATCCTAAAGTCGCTATGAACATCTTTTTGTTTCCATGAACCATCCACTATACATATATTATTATGGTTTGCGTTCTAATTTATCCCTGATCACTAGCCTGGTCATCAATATATGTCTCTTCCCAAGCCATACATTCAAATATAACATGACCGATAATATCATAGGCTTTTGAGAAATACCCAAAAAGAGCTTATCATTATGTGCTTTCCGGATAAACCACATTATCCAAAGATAGCAATCATGTATCTCCTAACCCGGACGATCCCTCCACCAAAAAAGATGGACCAAACTACTATAAATACTCGACATCGGAAAACTTCAAAAAACGAATAGAATAGACGCAAGGATCCAAACCTACATAACCAGAAGACACTCGGGAAAAAAATGCATGAATCACTCTTTATGTTTATCTTTAGGAGTGATGTTTAAGATTAATGCATACAAATTTGTAAACTACAAATTTTAATACAAATTTTTTTTGTTTACATAAAAATATTATAAATAAAACTAATTCAACCAATAAAAACGTGTTATATAATATATTTATCTACCACAACAAACAACACTAAATCTTTAAAAAAAATTAGATTCTTCAATAATATTGAGATAATTAATCAAAAAAAATTAGATAATTTTTTTTCCTACACAACCAAAACTATTCACATTTGTATAACGTTACTACAACAACGGATAAAATTGAGAAAAACGACAAAGAGTATCGATGATTAACAACGTTAATTACACAATTAAAACAAGTATAAATATAATGGGTCCCGCGTCATTTACAAATGTCCGAAAAATTAAAAAAAGTCTCTCTCTCTTCTCTCTCTCTTCCTTCTTCGACCATCATCATCATCTTCATCACCAACTTCTTCATCATCATCACCATCAATGGAATTTCCCAAACCAAATTCGATTCTTCCTTTATTTTTCTCTTTTAATTTCCTCTCTAGATTCTCGAATTTAAACTCTGTAGATTCCCTTTGAGTTAATAATTTTTCTTCTTCTTCTTCTTCTTCTTCTTCTTTCTTTTGTGTCATCCTCAAGTACAATAACCCTAATTTCACCCACCGACTTCGTCCTGTATCTTGGCCCATTCTACAAAAAGCTTTTCACTTTTGCTTTTCTCCTTTTCGACATTATTATTAGTATGCAAATGATCTTTTAGGTTTGTTTCACTTCTTCCCCCAAATCTCTTGAGTAAACCCTAGAATCTCTCACCTTCTAATTCAATGGATTCTAGAGGTTTCACTAGCTTTAATCATTGTAATCATCTCTAGGGTTTACTCAATTACCTTTAGAATTATCAAATCAATCATCTTTTTTCCCTTTCTCCTTTGCTCTGTTTTGATAAAGTTTCGATTTTTATTTTATCCTTTCTTCTCCTCTCATGGCGTATCAATCGATTCCGAGTTCTGGGTTTCATTATTTGAACTCTCCTTTTGGAGATACAACTTTCACTAAAGTATTCGTTGGTGGTCTTGCTTGGGAGACTCAAAGTGAAACCCTTCGTCGCCATTTCGAACAGTTCGGTGAAATACTTGAAGCTGTTGTCATCGCTGATAAGAACACTGGTCGATCTAAAGGATACGGCTTTGTGAGTCTCCCTCTCTGTCTTTAGAAATGCTAAAATGTTGCTTTAGAGATGTTGATAGTTAGATATTGGTAATGGCATCGTTAGAGGCTTATAATCCGATGTTGTATCGCTCTATTGATCGTTTGAATTAGTCGCGGAACATGGAGAGACATTAGTTTTGTTGTGTGTGTTGAGAATGCTTTTTGTAGTTGTTACTCTTATTCGAGTTTGGAGAATGACTCGAGGTGCTCTGTTTCTATTTCGTATGGAGGATTTTAGGTGACTTTTAGGGATCCAGAAGCTGCTAGGAGAGCTTGTATTGACCCAACTCCTATTATTGACGGTAGACGAGCAAATTGTAATCTTGCTTCCCTCGGGAGACCTCGGCCTCTACTTCCTTATGCATTGGTTCCTAATATGCCTGGTCAGTCTTCGTTGTGATACTCATCGTTTATTGCTCGTTCTCTTATTGAGACTGGTTTACTTTGTGGTGGATCATGTAGATTACTT
Organism: Anastatica hierochuntica; assembly: GCA_900406275.1. NCBI lineage: Eukaryota > Viridiplantae > Streptophyta > Magnoliopsida > Brassicales > Brassicaceae > Anastatica > Anastatica hierochuntica. The sequence continues at coordinate 39,728 of OVAN01000615.1, forward strand.
GTAATTTAGTGCCATTTGGTGGTTTTTCTTTGGTTAGGACGCTTAAGACCTCCTTCGCCATACATTGGAAATGTGCAGGGTCCTCGTGGTTCAGCTTTTGGAAATTATCCGTATCAACAACCACTTCCGTATAACTATCATCAAGGAGTTATGTATCCTTATGGGTAAGTCATGCTACATTGCACTAATGTCTTTGATCGATGTGTTTCTAATGTTTGTTTTACTTTTATATGTCAGCGTAACCGCATATGGATCCGAGTACATGTACTCACAGTCACAGGTTGATAATGGCTACGAAACTTGCTGTTATTTCTCTTTTGTCGTTAGATCACTTGGGAACTTTAGCTATCTCTTGTCTCGTTTCACGGTTTAGGGTTTATATGGTCCATACATGGGGCAGCAGTATCTTCAGCTCTACGGAGTACCTGGAGCAGTTAATTCTCCGGTTTACCAATACGGGCAATTAAATCAGAGTGTTCCTAGCGGCCACGGTTATACGGCAATGCAAGGGTATTCGGTTCCCGGAAGTCATGTTCTGCAGCTCGGTGGACCAACTGTTAGTGCGATGACCACTTCATCTATGCCTGCTCTTCAAGGTCCATACCCTTCAGGTGTGTTTTACTATCTTACGAATAAAATATCGAAAGTATTAGCTCGACACTTTATGGAAATGCTAAGTTTGGGTGCAAATTAGGTTATGTCTTCCTCTGAATATTTGTCAGGCCCTGCTCCAGTACAGTCGCGTATCATTGTCCGCTCCCCGCAATTCAGTTCTGACCAATCAACAAGGTCGGAATCGACTTGCACTTTATTTTGGTTTCGGTGGTTAGTAAATTATGTGCGCATTTGTTTTTCTTCTCTCACCATTTGTATGATAGCAACGGTTTCAGTTATCCGTGAAGACCGATGAGAAAGGAAGTACCATGGTAGCAAAACTGCTATCTTGAAGTTGACACCGATTTTATTAAGTCTTGCACGTTATTTATCTTGCATCCTAAGGGTATGTGTTTAAAAGACTTACTCGACCGTACTGTAAATGACATCCGTGATCTCATTAACGTCAACCTCTTATTGCGCTACAGGTTTACTTAAAAGTATAGTCGTCTTCACTGGGAGGACGCCGAAGGAAAAAAAGAAAAGGAAATTGGAGTTTCAGGGTCCGTGCTTCGGCTTCCCTTACTCCTCCATCAATGTTTATTATCTAAAACACAGTCATAATGCTGCTGCTGCTCAAGCTCGGGCTGAGTTTGTCGGCACTATAAACGGTGTTCCCCTCGGATGGGGAGAACCGTTGGTAATAAGTTGGTGTATATATATACACACACACATACATAAGCATATTCATAGCAGAATCAATATCTGATTCTTTTCGAATCTAAAGTCGTTGCGTCGTACTACCTACACTTCCTTCGGGTACAGGAAGTGTAGGTGAGTAACATTGATAGGTAATATATAGCCTTTGTCCTCAAGTCCTGCATTGTAAGTGAAACATGTTCATGTCTGTCATTGTGCATATAATATAATCCTAAACACAGCTTACTTCAAAGTATGGAGTCTGCTTTTTTTTTTCTCGGAATTTGATTGAAAAAACGTCGATTTTCAGTAAACAAAATGCTTGATCAGTGTGTGAGGAATGAAAAATATCGATTTTGGTTCGACTCATCGATAAGAATAACATTCTTATATGAATCTGAAAGACTTGACTGCCTGCAAAAAGCAGAGGAAACAGAGTCATCATCAGTAACATGGTTTTGGTGAAAGGTGAAATCTTTCACTGTTGGTAGCGTCTTCTTTCTTATTACCTTTTGGATCTTGGAGCTTTGTTCAGCAGGATCTCCATCTGTAAACTGTAATAGCCGAGCGGGTTAAACATACGAAACTAAGCATAGATACCTGTAGCAGGAGGACTAGACTTTAACCTGTCCTGTGACGGTGTATAAACGGTTGTACCAACCGTTTGTCGCCATACCAATCGCGGAATACAAATGCTTCCTAGCTTCGCCGGGGTTTTGTAAAGTGTACTCAATGTAATAGAACCCTGATCACAGATCCAAGAGACAGAACTTGTGTCAGCAAACAAAGAGGATACATAAGAGGATCTTCTCTAAGTTGAGATTCTTTTCGGTTTACCTTTAGAAGCTCGGCTATCGACTAGCTTCGCGGTTACTCCTGGCGGTTTCTGCCAGCTTCTATCTAATCCACTGACCTATAATAAGTAGAATGTCATCATATTCACATCTTTGAGAACTCTCTTCTCTTTAGTGCAGAGAGTTTGTTTGTTGGAATTTGCAGGTCAACAGATTTTGGAGAGACTTAACTAGTGTTTCGGCGAAAGCTTCAACCTTTCCGAAAGATTCCATCCGAGTGAAATCTGGACCTAGTCCAGTGATCGCTACGCTCACTGAGACAACGACAACAACAATCCATATTCACCTATCAGTTACTATTATGGTTTCTCTGAAGGAAACAAGCAAAAGCTTCTTTGCGGTAAGAGTACCATTGTAAGTTGAAGTTTCTTGAGGGTAAAAAGCTGTGATTGACTTGAATCCGTTCGGTTCTGCTTCCCCGATTTGCCAGTCTGCGAATCGGATTCATTCATCAAATGATTTGCTCACTAGAATAAGTCATCTTCATGATAGCTTTTACCTTGTGGAATCGATATCTCGAACTTGTTAACTTCATCTGTGTACACACGAAAAGTCTCTGAAGCATCTGAGAAAGAAAGGAAGAGTTGTTTTCATCATCTTCCACACTCTCAATGAGAACGAGAACAAAATAATCAACAATACTTGTCTCTGCAAATGCAGGTGAAACGATCAATGGAAGGAAGAAAACAGAGGAAGCTATATGTAACAGAGCTTCTCTTCTTCTCATCCCAACTTCATCTTTAGAACTGTTAACAGAAGGAAACAAAAAGACTCTCAAAGACTGATCTAGATTCAGAGCAAACCCATGTAAAGAAAAGTAGAATCATACGAATGTTGTTCATCGTTGGAACTGGTTAAAGCAGAGATGACAACAGGAAGTGATGATGAACATCTTCTGGAATCTGAAAATCTCAAAGAAGATGAATCTTGTGGCAAGAACAATGATGATGAAATAGTGAAGTGACAGAGAGAGAGAGAGAGAAGGACCTAGATGAAGAGTCTTCGAAAAGCTCTGTGGAGAAGAAAACCATGGAGAAATCGCTGCCATGTGTTTCAAGATATGTCTGCTTCTTTAGTTATCTATATGCTTTTGGTGTTTATGTCTTTTTAAAAAATTAATTTCAAAATTATATTATGTCTTGTTTTGCTATGTGAGTGTAAAATATTAATACTTTTTTTTAATTTCTTAAATTTTGAAATATAACATTTTTTAAATATTTTGATGTGTAAAACCAGAATATTTTTTTTATCGTCTGAAATATTATTTCGATTACAAATTATGATAAATAACTACAAAAATAATTTTTCACCGGACAAATCTTTCTGCTTTATCTGCTAAATCTCATCACCAAGACGAACGGTTATGATTCTTCCACGCTGGAGAGTTTCCCATAAGCTTGCCTCCGTTAATCTGCATTTGTCGGAAATCGATCCGATGGAAATTTTATTTTAGAAAATAAATATGTTTGACTCGAGGGTTCATTAATGGAAAACAAAAAAAAATAAAATAAAAATGAGTAAATGTTCACTCACTAGCTAGAAAACACTTGAAAAATATATAAAATATGAATGATATTTTTTTATTTTTATAAACAATTAAATTACATAATGTAAGAGTGTTCAAGTGAATAATTTGCATACAACAAATCTACACAAGTTTTAAAATTTATATAAGTTAAAATAAAGTACTTGAATGATCATCATGGTTTAAAAGTTATAGAAGACTTTCTCTTATTGTTGTAGTTTGTTTCACTTCTTTAGCTCTTTTCAAAAGTAAACGAAGAGAGAAAGTAGCAAGAAGCAACGTTCTCCAAAACCAAGCCTTTGCATTCTTGGGATCAACTCTACGAGCTAGCCACAACGCATAGAACCCTTCACTCACATGCGCTGTAACCACAATCCCCGAGGCTATTCGCAACACCAACATCGACCTAAAGATGAATAGCGCGATGGCCCGAAGGAACGGTATAGGTCCAATATCCGGTAACCATGCGACCGATATAATGCTAGGCAATCCAATGATACAGAAAAGCCATGCGTAGATGCTTGGTCCATCGACCTCTCTCCTCTTTTTGTCTTTAAAATATGATATGGTTTCGATCATGGCTTCTTCGGGTTGTGTCTTTGGCTCGTACCCAAGTTCCTCTTTCGCTTTCTTGATCGAGTAGTAATGAGTAACCCCGACCTGTTCGATTGAATAAGCCATATTACTTAATATAGCTTATAAGCTCAAACAAGTCGGTTTAAGGTTTAGAGTTTAGGGTTTAGTAGTGTCATCAGGAGTCAAAACGACTCTCTAACATACCTTATAAACTTCTGATGGAAGAATCAATGGTTGTGGAATCCACCATTGGTTTAGCAATGGTGATAGCATTATGTAGAATTCTTTGCATATATTTCCGAGTGAAACGGCAAGCGGTATAGAAAGCCATAATTTGGGCAGATCATAATCTAAATTCTTCAATAGTGGTTGGAGAAACTCGAAGAAGTTTATCGGATTACCTGCGAAAAAATTCAAACATCAAAATCGGCCTCCGAAGGAAAGTATATAAGAAACAAAATTTGAGAGTATATAAAAGTTTTACCATCAGAAACAAAGTAGGCCTTCCCGGCAACTTTCGAGTTTTCATAGAATAAACCGGAGGTCGCTAACATGAGCGCGAGTACGATGTTATCCACATAAATCCAATCGGTTTTTGAGTTTGGATCGCCGATTTTGAAGAGGAATAAACCCAATCTTGCATCCGCGATTATCCTATCAAGATACTTCTCTTCACCAGGTCCATAAACAAGTGGACAACGAATCGCGCAAGTAGACAAAAGACTTCCATGTCCATTCCTACATTCCCATAAACATATATAAAACGCGGACATTACCATCCGATATATATAGGTTCCCATAATCTGCAAATAGGTAGAACTAGTAGCTCGACGAATCATACTAATTAGAAGATATGTAAAATGTAAGATTTTCACTTCCGATTCCCCTAGTTCTTACCAATTTACCTTGAGTATTGCGGTAGGATTTCCACCCCTGGGTGAAAACCTACCGCAACACTAAGGGTAACCATTTCAAAACATATGTTCCATTTTCCAAAATTTCTCACTTCACAAAAACATAAGCCTAAGTTAGGCTTCCTAACATTACAAACAACAAACTGATTTTGCACTTACTCAACAATACGACCGTTGTTCTTTAGAACCAATTGTTCGGCAATGGACTTAGTCTGATCATATCGACTAACATATCGTTTAGAAGCTAAATAAGGAAGAGATTCGTCTCCATTCTTAATCTCTTTCCCACCGAAAACGACGCCGTTCGAGCTCAAATACACTAGCCTCGTGATCCCTTTCTTCACACAAGCTTCCACAACGTTACGCGTCCCTTTGACGTTAACCTCCTCGATCCGATGAGTCCGAACCATTTCCTTACCGGAACCGCCGTACGAAGCAAGATGAATCACACAATCTACTCCTTTAAAAGCCTCTTCTACATCCTCTCTACTCACCACATCTCCTAAACATATAAATGAGAACAAAAGTTTATATATATTGTTAAAATATTACATATTAAAACTAATATCTAACATAGCATATAACGTTACACTTACCAATCTACTCATTGACAACTAGTTTTGAGTTAGCATAAACATAAATCAATTTGAATACCGTTTATGCAGTGGACCCCGGATTCTTTGAGACGGTTGGACCAAGGTGAGGTACTCCGGCAGTCCAAAGAGCGGACTTGGAGAGCACCACGGCGGAGCAGCTCAAAACACACGGCGGAGCCGACTAAACCCAACCCGCCCGTCACGGCTATGACTTTACCTTCTATTCCTATATTCTCCATTTTTTAGAATGATCGTTTTCTCCCAAAAATGTTCAATGAAAGTTTCAAGAGAATAAGCATGCAGCTAGTTTAGTAAAGATCGTGCCGTATTGGCATCTTATTATACATATGAATACGTAAGAGTATGTATAAATATACGTATAGAGATTATTCACGTGAACCTTGTTTGTCGTTTGAAGCACGTGTCTATACCAAAGAGACATCGTGGTGTTGATTGATCACAACAACGATAAAAACGAGGGCAAGACCGGCCTTGAACGTAAGCTAGGTAATCGACCGGTTAGGACTACTGACATTTTGAGAATAATTTTACGGCCATTAAAATTTTTTTTATGATAATAGTTATATATAGGACACCAAAATTTAATTCACTAAAAAGATAATACTTAGAAATGTCTAGCATGTGTTAAAATGTACCTGCAATTGATATTCTTAACATTTCAAATAATATATTAAGAAATCGGCCACTTATATATAATTTTCGATTAGGGTCACTACTCTTGTTTGACCGGCCCTGTATGAGGGTCGGCCTTCTGCCATGAGTCTTCGGTCATGCGGTATAAAACATTTGTTTTAAGCCCCAAAATATTTTGATTTAATACGATAGATAAATTGGTTCCAAAACCGAAATTTTTTTTATATATATAAAATTCGGCCCCTAATACTATATAAGTTTATAGTCCCTCTAGTTAACGTGTTATATTTAACACATAAACAGAGTTAAAGTAAATTATGGTAATCGTTAAATATACGATTTCTAATTAAATCAAGCAACTTCAAAATGAAGGAAAATAATAATTTGCTAATATAAAATGATTAAATAATAACTGCAACACGTTTTTTAAGGTTTCATAATCTCGAATATACGATAAATATATTTACGGAAGATCAGCAACATGCATATCAGCGGATAATTGGTAATGGTCACATGATACCTCCAAGAAAATAAAAATGATTGTATAAATTTTGGACCAATATTGTTGTTGTTATATTACTCCAAATTTTGAAGAGGTTGAGCTATATATTATTGCTTTACTCAAGACAAAATTTATATTTTTTACTTGCTTTTGATAATCAGTTAAGACAAATATTTTGAAATGTTTGGAACGAATTTTTCAAAATTTTTATGTGTTGTATATAAATATCTACATATGCGTGTATATAATAATTTTCGAGTATAAAATAATGTTGTTGGTTAAAAAACATTACCATGTAAGTATTAATTAGCTTTTGTAAATTTAATCTTGTTCAATATGGGTCTCAAAATTATACTAATCACTTCTAAATACAAAAACTATTTTTTAAATACTAATTAAATACTATATAACCATAATTATTGATTGTAACCAAAAAATAAGTCTATTATAAATTGTTTTTTTTTCTCTAAATAGTTCAAATGTGAGCAAAGCTGACTCAGCTTATGACGTGGCTTCTTCACATTGGTTACTTTGACCAGCGAAGTTCTATGTAGTCTTCTTCCTCATCACAGTCTCGACAAAAATTCTCCACCGGTCAATCTTTCTCTGAATCGAGAACTTCGCCGTCTAAAACCACCGAAACTCGCCGGAGATATCGCCACGGTACAATCTTCGCCACCGTTCTCCGTTTTCACTTCATCGATTTTTCTGGGTTTTTCTTCAGCTATCTACTTGGGCATTTTCGAAATTGAGATTAGGGTTTCTTCTTCTCTTGAGTGTTCTCTATCTCCTTCACTCGAGAGCTTAAAAGACAACAAACCTATCTCTCTATCGCTGCTTTTTTTAGGGTTTTAATCCAAATTATCCTCAATTTCTTGGATATTCCCGAAAAGACTGAATCTAGAAATTTCATCAATCTGATTGAGCTTTAGCTTTGTTCAATGAATTCGACTAATTTGTTATCATGTTCACTAACATTTTTCAATCTTTCTAATGATTTATGAAGTTTCAAAACTTGGGTTCATCAAAAAGTTTCAATCTTGTTCATGGAGGAGGATCTAGTTTACTTTGTCTCTTTGATCTTTTATGTTGTTGAAAAGATTAAACTTTTGCTTCATAAGGAGTAGACCCTTTTACTTTCTATTGATTTTGAGTTCTGGGTTCATCAAAAGTTTCAGTCTTGTTCATGGATGAGGATCTAGTTTACTTTGTCTCTGTATCTTATATGTTGTTGAAAGGATCAAACTTTGCTTCATAAGATTAGACCCATTTACTCACAAGTCTCAAATCTTGACTTTACTCACTCCTTTGTATAGAGAAAAGTCTTTTTTGTTGCTGTTTGCTTGATAAGATCTTGCTTAACATCTTCAATGGCGATACGTGTTTGATTTGATTGTTTGTTATCTTCTTCTTTGATAGGTTTGATTTTTCTATCCCTTGTGGAAAAAAACTCAAGCATAGAATCAAACACCATGAACTCTGAGAATCATCAGACTAATCACTCGAAAGTGATCTCACATGTGTTTTTCACTGGTACTGCCAAGCAAGGCTGTGTTGGTCCACCTATCGGTCTTGTCGATATTGGCGTGAGCGAAACTGCTTACATCTTCCGAGTCTCTCTCCCTGGCATTCACAAATATCAAAGTAAGCTTCAACATTTCTTCTTCTACATTATGTCGTTTTCGATAATAACACCATTGTTTGGATAGTTATAGAGCCGTCTCGATAGTAAACTTTTTTATACTTCTGCCATCCGTTAAAAAACCGGAATGGGTTTGATAAAGACCAATGACTTGAAAAGAAATGTTGTATTCGTTCTTATCTGTTAATAGATAAGATCAAATGTGAGATTCAGAGGGAAGGAAGAGTATGCATCCAAGGAGTAGTACCTGAGATCGCAATTCCAAGTGAATCGGGATGCTTATACCGAATGCAAGTGCAGCAGCTCTGCCCGCCCGGTCCATTTTCCATCACGTTTAATCTTCCAGGACAAGTCGATCCTCGCTTGTTTACTCCAAAGCTTAGACCTGACGGAATCTTTGAAGTTGTGGTCGTCAAACTCGGAGTACGCGTCCCTACTTCGCAGTCGCCGGGTTTCATTAACTTGTAGGATGATATGTTCAAGTCTTTTGTGTGAAAAAGAAAACATTTTCACCATGAACTCATTTCGGAAGATGTTCTTAGACTCTGTGAAGATCAGTATTAAAATTTAGATTTGTCTAAAGTTTCTTAGAGTTGATCAAAATTTTAAAAAATTTGGTTCAACTTAACTTCTCTTAAAATTTAAACACACATCCAGCCAGCTTGATGCATGGATTCGGGTTCGGGTTCTGAATTTTTAGGGTATTCGTTTAAGTCTCGATCTAGTATTTTTAAAAATCGGGTTGGATTGTATAATCGGACTCGGATCGGGTTTATTAAAGCACATAAAACCCGAATACGCTCGAAATAAATTTCCGATATTTTTTCGAGTTTTTCGGATTTGTTTTTATGTTTTCCGAGGTTTTTCGAGGGTGGGGATTTTGAGCTTTTGAATATCGAGTTAAGAGTTTTCCGATTTTTCGAATCTTTGTTCAAATTCGGATTGGATTTGAATAATACTCAGTACCTGAAATATCGTTCAATGGGATCCATCTCAATAATTTTACATATTGGTTCGATTCAAGATTCATGTTATTTTTCGTGTTCGGTTCGGGTTTGGATTTTTTCCCCGGTACTACAACCAACGCTATAAAATCAAGCTCATTATTCACAAGATGATCAGAAGTTTCTGTTAAAATCAAAGCTTCAACTTATCACCACTACCACTTGACCAGAAACATATATACAAATCACTTTAAATATACTAAATGAAGAAATTAGAAAACAACAAAAGATGATCATAAAGTTTATTAAAAAAAAATAGTGAATCTTGAAACAAAATGAAAATAAACTTTTTGCACCCATCGTGAGAACACAAATGAAAAGAGAATTTTACAGACTTTAAAAAAAAAAAAAAACTATTTGTCTAAAATAACGTTGTCTAAGTCAACTTCAAGAAAGTGGACTCAATCCAATCATATAAAAGAGATGCTCTTAGTCAAAAACCAAAGCATATTCCATAAAACTCGAGAAAAAAAAAATTCTTCAAAATCTTACAAACTTTTAAAATGAAGAAGAGACACAAACATACTTCAATTGTTTTCAGTTTGTGTATCCACTAACTCCTAAAATAACCAAAACATTTTTGTACAAAAAAAAAAATCGTTATTTAACTAAAAAAAGAAGAAGAAGAAGCTGAAGACGATGCCGGAGGTAAGAGTGTTAACGGCATTAGATGCGGCGAGGATACAATGGTATCATTTTAAGGCGATAATAGTCGCCGGAATGGGTTTATTCACCGATGCTTACGATCTTTTTTGTATAGCTCCGATCATGAAAGTGATTAGTCATATCTATTACCATAAAGACTCAATGGGAACCGCCGTTCTCTCAATTTCTTACTCCATCGCTCTTCTTGGTACCGCCTTAGGACAGCTCACCTTCGGTTACTTAGGCGACCGAGTTGGTCGCCGACGTGTCTACGGTCTTTGTCTCTTGATAATGGTCTTAAGCTCCATCGGTTGTGGATTCTCTGTCTGCACAACGAGACGTTCTTGCGTCATAGTGAGTCTTGGATTGTTTAGATTCGTTCTTGGACTTGGTATCGGCGGAGATTACCCTCTCTCCGCCACTATTATGTCGGAGTTCGCTAATAAAAGGACACGTGGATCTTTTATCGCGGCGGTTTTCTCCATGCAAGGGTTAGGGATTTTGATGAGTTCCGCTGTGACTATGGTTGTGCTCTTGGCGTTTAAGTACGCCCGAGAGGGGAGTACGGTGACGGTGAAAGCGGCGGGGATGGAGACTTTGGCTCCGCCGGAAGCGGATATAGCGTGGAGGTTGATTCTTATGATCGGTGCTCTTCCCGCCGCGTTAACGTTCTACTGGCGAATGCTCATGCCTGAAACCGCCAGGTTCCGTTCAACCTCTCTTTTATTAAATTTTTTTTTTGTGGCAATTTAAAGAAAACTATTTTGGCCGTATAATTAAATGAAGATTTATAAAAGAAAACGCTTAATGTAATTTAAAAAAAAAAAAAAANAAAAAAAATTATTCGTTTTTCTTTCCAAAAATATCATCTCTGGTTACTTCTCACCCACACGAATATAGACACTTGCTTTCGTCCCATTTGAATACTCAGTGAGAGAGTCTATCCATGGACAGGCTTCACAACCAGGAGGTTAGGTTTCGTCATTGACCTGAGTTTAACATTTTTTATCAAAAAATATAATTTAAATTTTATCAAAAAAAATATCATCTCTTGTTGTCTTTTGAAAAATATTATGAACATGATATTTTTGAATCACAAAACTAAATCTAAAATTTAAACCATTAACCATATCGTGTTGATCTAGTGGATGAGGAGTTGCAAACAAATTTTTCGTAATATTTTTTCGTTATTTAATTATATGCATTTGTTATACTATTTTCGTAAATTTTGATTATATGTCTTTTTGCTATCTATTTTTTTTGTTTCAAAATAAATAATTATATGCACTAGGCTAATATGCACTATATTGTGTGTGTTTGCTTCCATCTCTCAAACAAACTTGGGTTTATTATAAAGTCTTAACTATAGAAATAACCTCGAGAAAGAAACCATATTTAAATAACTCTCTTTCTACAACATGTAATCTTTTATTAATTTTTATGTTCATGAATCATGAATGTCTTGCTTGGCTTGACTTTGTTTGCTATTATCCTCAAAACAAACTTTAATTTAGAAGTTTCAATTTTCAATGAAATCTGATTAATAATAACGTTAAAATTATAAATTAAATATAAAAAATCATACCTATGTTTCCGTACGAAATAATGTTGGAGAAAATGAGACTTATGTTTAGAGAATAATTCAATAAAACTTGATATGGTGGGAAGTTCAATAATTCAATAATATAATTAAAAGAGTGGGAAGTTCGTAGTTTATTTCTAGTTACTCTTATGAAGTAAGTTGACTTGTGAAGGAGATATACCTAACACATTGGTATATACCTTTCATGATAACGTATAGACATTATTCTCATTTTAATATGTATAATATAAAGTTTTAGTTTCTTTTTGCATGTATTAATTATTCTCCCAGGTATAAGCTCCAGCTAATAATCAAATTTTTTTGTTTCTTTACACCTAACATGACCTCTCTTCCCATCATGTCGAAGGTCATGTGTGTGTTTTGTATAGATATGGATTTATTATTTTAGGCTAGGTCTTTATTCAGGCCTGACCTTAGATAATTTATGGGCTGGAAACAAGAAAAAAAAAAATATTTGGACTACTAGTTTAAAATTTTATTAAAAAGTAAGCAAAAATGTGTTAGTTTTGCTTATAACTTGTGACATTTAAAATGCATATTATGGCCTTCTAATCACCATAGCTAACTAAAACATTTGCTAAAAAAAATCGGTTTTTTGCGTAATATAACGAAGGCTAGAAGCAAGTGCTTCCCTTGCTTCTTCAGAAGATCGAGCTGACTCTACTTTATATATGTTTACATCTCTTTGTTAATGCTCTTTCATTTTCGTTTTAGGATTTATTTTGTTTCATATTAGATAATGTTTCAAATTTTGGTGCAAATGATTAAATTTATTGAAATTTTATAACTATTTGTATTTTACGTTTGATTTTCGTTTGGTTGAATTGGTTTTAATGCATTTCGTTTGGTTGAATTGGTTTTAATTAATGCATGTTGTTTTTTGATAAAGATGACAAATTAGGAAAACTTATGTCATTTCTTGATTTCCCAATTTGTGTGTTCACTCTAAAACATCATAAATTGGATAGTGGAAGGAGTAGTAATTTAGTTGAAACTAATTTAATTAACTTCAGTAAATCTTTGAGTTGTTTTATTAGGGTAATTATAAAGAATGACCAAGATCCACTCATTATTTAATTTTTCAAACCCCTAAAATTTAAAGTTACTATTTTATCTTTTTTTACAAAAACATCCAATTATTTTATTAATATTTTTTTTAGTGATACACCAAATTTATCCTTTTTTAATAGTCTAGGATTATTAGGGTTGTATCAAACTTGTGCACTATGCATCCTGCACGTTTAGTCTCGTGCACGGTCGAATTAATGCCTCTCGATTAATTCCAAAAGTGATCTAATTTGACAGAGAAAGTTTGGGGCTCACCTAGTAAGTATTCATCTGGGGCAAAACTCTGTATTGGATAAGATTTGGTTCAACTTGACTTTTCTTAAAAATTAAACACACATCCAACCAACTAGACTATGTGTTGTTCATTGGGGTTTTGGAATTTTAGGATATATGTGTAAGTCCCGTTCGAACATTTTAAAAAGTCGAATTGGATTCGATTCAGGTGTAATCGAGTTCGGTATGGATTTAATAACACATGTAAAACTCGAATACACCTGAAATAAATTTGAGTTTAGATTTTTCGATTTTTTCGGGTTTTTCGAAATTTTTAGGTTTTAGAATTATTTAGTATAGCAGTTTCATATTCAACTTCGGTTCAGAGTGTTTGGATTTCAGAACCAGATTTCGAACTCATAATTTTCAAATCTCCGATCGGATTTGGTTTGAGTTTGAAAAATACTGAATACCAAAACTGCCAACCAAAATTAATTCGTATAATTTTACAAAACGTTTCGAATTTAAATTCGGGATCATCTAACCGAGTTCGATTCGGGTCTTATTCAAGATGGTAAACTCATTAACAACTTATTCTCTAAGTTATTACCACCAAAGGCGGACTTCGGTGAAGGTCGGGGTTCAACTGAACCACCCTAAATAAAAGTAGTTAAAGTTTGTCCATTACCATTAACGAATTATGTAGCATAGCGATTCACATTGAACCCTTTTTTTCAAAAGACTTCAAATCTCACTTTTACACATTTTTTATTTTTTTGAACCCCACAAATTTTGTTCATGAGTTTGCCACTTATTACTACTACTACTTGACCACACATATATGGACAAATCACTTTAAATACTAATGAATAATTTGTGAATCTTGAAAGAAAATGAAAATAACTTTTTGCACCCATCGTGAGAACACAAGTGAAAAGAGAAATTTTCAGATATTTCCTTTAAAAAAAACTCGATTTTTTTCTAAAATAACGTTGTCAAAGTCAACTTCAAGAAAGTGGACTCCAATCATACAAAGGAGATGGTGTTGTGTTGTGTTCCTCGTAGTCAAAACCAAAGCATATTCCATAAAGCTCGACAAAAAAAAACAATTCTTCAAAATCTTCCAAACTTTAAAAACGAAAAGACACAACAAACATACTTCAATCGTTCTCAGTTTGTGTCTCCACGAACTCCTAAAATAACCAAAACACTTTTGTACACAAAACCAAAACGTCATTTAACCAAAAAAGAAGAAGAAGAAGAAGCTGAAGACGATGCCGGAGGTAAGAGTGTTAACCGCTTTAGATGCGGCGAGGATACAATGGTATCATTTTAAGGCGATTATAGTCGCCGGAATGGGTTTATTCACCGATGCTTACGATCTTTTTTGTATAGCTCCGATCATGAAAATGATTAGTCATATCTATTACCATAAAGACTCAATGGGAACCGCCGTTCTCTCCATTTTTTACGCCATTGCTCTCCTCGGTACCGCCTCTGGACAGCTCATCTTCGGTTACTTAGGCGACCGAGTCGGTCGCCGTCGCGTCTACGGTCTTTGTCTCTTGATCATGGTCATTAGCTCCTTCGGATGTGGATTCTCTGTCTGCACGACACGACGTTCTTGCGTCATGGCGAGTCTTGGAAT